>CAUYON010183487.1:0-51852 GCA_963573935.1 Arctocebus calabarensis | reverse complement strand
TTGGTTTATCGAAGATTAGGTGGTTGTAAGATGTATAAAAAGTGTTTTGATCAATAATATCATGGAATCATCAAAACTCTGCTTTGCCTTCCATTTAATTCAATCGACACCTTTAAGTAATTTGTTTCCCTTAGACCATACATTTAAAAGCATAGAATGATTTTGTGTTTCTTAAACATGTGACAGCGACACTGTGATAACAAAAGCTTAGAAATCCAGTTAAGGATGATACCCTTTTCATTAACAAATGCTCCCACCTTCCTGAAAGTTTGAATTGTATTTGTTGTAATAGAAATCCCTTTACATTCTTTTTGATGCCAATAATGTATTTGCTTAAAAACAGAGGTTGACTTTGAAGGTATGAGGTGGCAAGGAGATTAAACAACATTTTATTTGATAACAATAAATGATTTGTACTTTACATTCAATTTACTCTCAACATACATTTTGCAATGCCAAATAAGTCATTTTTATTGTGACCAACTCACATGATAATTTCAAAGCACAGAAGGAGGGTGGTATCAATTGTATTGCTCTCCTGGCTCGAAATTTTGTTTGGTGCAGAAAAGATATAGATTATGCACTAAAGGTCAATATTTTAAGTTTCAGATAGAAACATGATATACCTTCCTAAGTAAGGGAAAGTTTTAATTTTTTTCCTCTAGAACTTTGTTTCTCAGATAAATTAAAATAATTAAAAATTTCAGTACTTTTGCTATATTTCATTGCTGAGAAAAAAATGATTTAGAATTCAGATATATATTTTCCCTATATTTACTTTATGTTTATGTTCGTATTATTTATTACTCAGATTAAAATGAAGCTTTTATGGGCAATTGTTTGAATAGCCAAATATACAGGTGTGTGACACAGTGACAAACATTTGGATTTTTGCATTTGCTTTTATGCATATTCTTACTATTAGTCAACATATGCTGAGAAAGAGAGAGAGAGGAAAAGAGAGAGAGAGCTGGGGGAGGGGGCAGATGGAAGGCAGGGGTCATTGCAGAGTCCAAGAGCCTTGTCAGTAATCTGGAGTAGACCAAGAGCACTTCGACCATATGGGTGACTTGGGACTGGGGGCTTCTTCCATCAGCACTGCATTCACCAGCACCTCTGTAAAAAACCAGACTGGCATTTTCCTTTTCCCTTCCCTCCCCTCCTCTCCCCTCCCTTTTCCTCCCCTTCCATCTTTCCTTTCCTTCCCTCTCCTTTCCTTCCTCCTTTCTTTTCCTTTCCTTTCCTTTCCTTACTTCCTCCTTTCCTTTCCTTTCCTTCCTTCCTCCTTTCCTTTCCTCTTTCCTTTCCTTTCCTTTCCTTTCCTTTCCTTTCCTTTCCTTTCCTTTCCTTCCTTTCCTTTCCTTTTTCATTTCCTTTCCCCTTTCCTTTCCTTTCCTTTCCTTTCTTTTCCATCTTTCCCTTTCCTTTCCCTTCTTCCCTTCCCTTCCCTTTCCTAGTCCTTTCCCTTCCCTCCCCTCCCCTCCCTTTCCTTTCCTTTCTTTTCCATCTTTCCCCTTCCTTTCCCTTTTCTTCCCTTTCCTAGTCCTTTCCCTTCCCTCCCCTCCCCTCCCTTTCCTTTTCTTTCCTTTTCTCTTCTTAACACACCTAGTTTCTTAGAGTGGCAGCAATGTGACTGCATCCCTCTGCCTCTTCAGGGCACCTGTGGGATCCCTCAGCCCCTCCCTTCCTTTCTCAGCCTTGGACCACACACCTGGCCTATACCTGGCTGTCCAAGCATCCTAGTTCCTGGGCTTTCTTGTTTAATTTTTTACCACTATTTTACTAGAGTCCCCAATTTAAGAACTAGACCTTTGGGACAGTGAAGTTTTAAGTGCCCTCATTTGCAGCTCCCTGATCCAGACTAGTCAAAGCACAGACAGGAAGCGCCGCTCTCTGAGAATGTTCCCGGTGTGGCGGGTGGGTTCCAGGCACCTGCTTCCTGCCCTACCCTGCTGCTGGGACCCCAGCACACCCTGCAGGTGAGGAGGGGCTGTGGTCTGCGGGAGATGGTGGCTGAGGATTGGGAGCTGCCCCTCTCAGACGGCACGTGGATTCTGGTCCACTTTCTCTCATAGGTGAACAAAGTTCACCTCTTTTCTCAAGAGGAAAGAGAGAATGGGGGAAGAAAATGGGCAGGTGTGTTCTGAGAATTGTCTATCTCTGTCTGTCCGCATAGTCACCTCATGTAAAGATTCTACAGTATCCACGTGGTAAACTCCAAGTTCACCTGTAAACGCCACAGATTTACTTCACTTGAATGGTTGCAACATTTTTTCAATATCCACAGCAGCCTCGGCCCTTTCCTCAACACTGCGAGAGGCTAGCTGGGCCAGTTTTATAACCCAAGGTCAAATATCTATCTATTTCTTTAAACCTTTAATCCCTTAATTTTTTAGAGACAGAGTCTCACTATGTCACCATCTGTAGAGTGCTGTAATGTCATGGCTCACAACAATCTCAAATTCTTGGGCTCCAGCAATTCTCTTGCCCCAGCTTCCCAGGTAACTGGGACTATAGGTGCCCACCACAACACCAGCTATATTTTTGTTATAGTCATTGTTGTTTAGTAGGCCTGGGCTGGGTTTGAACTGCCAGTCCCGGTGTATTTGGCCAGCCCCCAAACCACTGAGCTACGGGTGCTGAGCTTCAACCCTTAATTTTATCTAACCCAGTTCCTTGATTATCTGTTAAAAAGAGTTGGGCCTGTTTACATGCCTCTGTCATGAGTTAATTCCAGGGAATTAAATCTTTAGAATTAACTGAATTCACCCGAATTATTTTAGGTGCTCTATTCAAAATAAAGTCGAGTACTTCAAAAACTGAAAGCTGCAAATGGATTTTTGCTACAAATATTGGGAGGCAGGGACTGATTTGGAGTCAGTCTGCTAAACTACGGGCTCTTGGAAGGAAGGCTTCACCTGCATGTTAAATATCTTCAGGGAGGAGAGTGATGGGGGAGGGCAAAGGTGGCCACACAGTGGTCAACTTCCATTTGTTTAAAGACATCACAGTGGCCCGTAGTCTGTTCTTCTCACGGTCCAACCCCACTTCATTCATAGGCCGAGGACCAGGGAAGCTGAGGGCCATCCTGTGACTTGCCTGGCATCCCCCAGCTCATCAGCTAGAGCTGACTAGATGCTTTGGCTTCTAATCCCAGTCCTGGCTCTTCCCATCTTTACCTCCAGTTCTGCAGGTGGAAGACAGTGACATACATGGCTGTCATACTCCATCCCTTCATGACACCTCGTGTGTGAAATGGGTATGGCACTTTGGACCCATCTGGCTGATACAAGGATTAATAGACATGACATATGCTAAACACCAAAACAAAACACAGGGATGGAATACAGTGGGTAGGACACCTTCCTTCTCTACCTCTTTTTCTCTCTTACTGTTTCTTTTTCATCCCTTGCTCCCTCCTTCTTCTCCTCTTCTCTCCTTTCTCTTCTCTTTACTTTTCTCACTTGACTCTATAGTTCTAGAGAGAGAGTGGTATTGTGCTTTACAGGTAACAATTAAGTCAATAAATTTTAAAGGCTAGGACTAGAGGAAAGTGTGCTGAAGGTCGGCAAAGGGATTGTGAGCTGCGCTGTCATCCCGTGCTTGAGGGCAATAGAGGCCTATGTCATGCTGCCATGTCCCCTTTAAGAGTAGAGGTCCTTGGTCTGTGCTGGCTGTGGCTGTGGTAGTAGGTTATCCTTAACACACTTGCAAGAGGGTGGCACGGTCTGGGAACAGTCTGCTGGTTCTGTGCAAAGCTAACTGAGGCATATGTAGGCTGATGACTCTGTTTTGGCCCTGTTAGCACCGTGCTCCATCCAATTGGTCTGTTTCTCATTGATGAGGTGAGGTCTTGGTGTTCAATGCTGGTAGGTAAGCAAGCAGCGGATGGCTGATAGCCCACTATCTTGGGAGTTTGGGAGAGGTCCTCTTACACTCTGCCCTGTAGGAGAAGGGATGCCAGGTGTCCCGTGTCAGGAGAGCACAGCAGCATCAGGCACCAGGGACTCTGCAGCATGGCAGCTTCTCTCTCTTTGGCACTTCCTTGGCACAGTGACTTGGCTGGGGCACAAGACCCCCTGCTTAACCCCCTACTCAGATTATGATTGTGAGCCATTGTTTGTGTCTTGAAGTTGTGAGTCTGATCCTCACCCTCTTTGGTTTGTTCCTTTATAAGAACACAGTCCTGGGGCAGTGGTGGGCTGTGGCTGGGTGAGGCTCGTGTTCTGGAGGAGAAAGCTTTGTCACCCTGCCTATTCACTATTCTCTCTCCTTTCCGAAAAATTCTAATTTCAATCCCTGTATGATTTCTTTAGTCAAAAGACATGATGAAAATTTTAGGAAACTAAAAGTCATATAGAGGTTTAAAAAAAATATGCAGTAAGACCTGTGTAAGCTGACCGCCCGAGGAACTGTAACAAACAGGTCAACATACAGAGGTGGTCAACATACAGAGGTGGTGCGTACTGATACATACATGTGGTGCATGTCTGGTCTATGAAAATTAGGTCGGCACGAGGAGGTGGTCAACATAGGCAGTAGTCAGCTATGGAGGTTCTATTGTATTTACATAGTCCTTATTATATAACAGTGCTTGACAAACTTAAATCGTTCAATTTTCACAATTTGGGGGGGAAATTTTCGTTATTACCATTCCATATTATATTTGAGAAAACCCACAGAGAGGTTAAGTCTTTCTCATGGTCACACTCCTGGTTAATGGCGGGGCTCAGGTTTGAGAACTGTTGAGTATGGACCACCATGCCACATCGCCTCCACGAACAGTATCTGAGTGACCGGGGAGTGTGTGCTGGGCCTCATTTTTACACTCTGCATGTTGCCACTCCCCTTATATTAATGACTTAACGTTTATGACCTGCCCCAGGATTCACTGTTTCACCTGCCCTTCCCATGGGCACTCTGACTTAGTTTATTTGGACTGCTATATTTTAAATGAATGGCTTATAAATCAATGGAAATTTATTTCTCTCCATTCTGGAGGCTGAAAGTCCAAGATCAAAGTGTCAGCTGATTCAATATCTGGTGCGGATCTGCTTCCTGGTTCCCAGATGTGCCTTCTGGTTGAAGAGGTAAGGCAGCTCTCTGGGGCCTCTTTTATAAAGACTAATCCTATTCTCAAGGGCTATGTCTCCATGATCTAACCAACTCCAAAAGTTTCTATCTCCTAAACAAAACTTTGGCTGTTAGGATTTCCACATCTAAATTTAGGAGGGAAACAAAGATTCAGGCAATAGTTCATTCCTTCCTGTTCTTGCCTCAGAATCTTTACAGTAGCACACCCAAAAGTCTCTATTGAAGGGCCACAGTTCTTTTGTGCATTGAAATGTATTTGCCACTCTTATTGTTCCCAAAATTGCCACTGCAATTCTCTGACCCACTTATCTGAGAGAGGTTTGAAACCTTATACTTGAACTTGCTAGATGGAATGTCTACATTTGAATGTGTATGTTGGCAATAGTGTGTGTATGTGTATGTGAGTGTGTCCTAGAATGCCCAAAAGGTTATGGTCTTCACAAAGTGTTCACACCAAGTTCCCATTATGAGTGACATTCCTCTAGTGGATCTCATTTTCTATCATGACATCCACCAGACAATGTAGCAGGTGACCGATGATGACACGGTCCTTGGGAAAAGGCACCAGTGCGAATAATTAATACAATGAATTCCCAAGGAGGAGCACCTGAGTTGAGTCAAAATTTGCTCTGGATTTAACCAGAAGTCATTGGAGAAATAAGTTCATCATTGCAAACATTAGATTTGGAAGATTCTTATAACATGAATTTCTAGGTTCTAAAAACACAAAATGTTTAAATATGGCCTCATGGCCAGTCCTTCTTTATGATGATCTTTTCTTTCTCCTCATTTTCTTCTTTTTCTTCCCTGGCCATTAATCTCTCAGACTTATGCCCTGCCCTGCTCTTTCTTTCAGCTTCTTCTCTTTTCCATATAATTAAAAAGGAATCCACAAGCAGATAAGAAACAACTCCTTATTTCATTGCTTTTTCATAGCTACGGGGTATGTGAATAATTTTATATGCATCTGCATTTACAAAAGTGATGATGGTAGAGCAGGCCTGGATGAATATTCTGATAGTGGGAGAGAGGTAAATAGGAAGTAGTAATTCTATTCATAAAATAGATATTTTTTCAAATTTTAATGAGGAAATATATCTTTTATCCTTAAGTTTAAAGCTAAATAAGGAATAGGTGTAGTGATATTTGCTAGATTTTTACATTTGTTAAAAGCCAGGATAGACAGAGATAATGGCGTTAAAACATTTGTTGTATAGCAGCTTCTACATAAAAATTAAATTGAGGCAGTCATCACCAGAACTTTGTTGTTTATATTTACTTAATTTTTTTTTTCTTTGCAGTTTTTGGCCAGTTTTTGAACCGGCTACCTCCCATATATGGGGCCAGTGCCCTACTCCTTGAACCACAGGCGCCACCCTTTACTTAAAATTTTAATGAATGCAAATGTTACTTATGTGGTAAAGTTTAAAACCTGAAAAAAAATAACTCATTTGTCCATTAATGAATACAGCTCTAGAACTGACATAAAAATGTCATTTTTAATACAAAATGGTACTCAAAGGAGACATACAAAAAAGGCTTCCTCTTCCGGGAAGGGGGAGTAAATATACTTTTCCTTAGTCCTCCCTCTAGGAGTAGCCAAAAGCCATGGATGCTATATATATGAAACAATCTTAAACGTTCTGCAAGGTAAAGAGAAGTGAGACTAACTCAGGTTTTTGAGATTTCTGGGTTTTCTTTTTGCTTCACATACCCCCGGCTGGATACTAAAGAAACCAGCAACTTGGACACATCAGAGGGAACAGATCAAAATGCCCCAAGAAAAGCCAAAAGACTGGAAAAGGGGTAGGCTAACCTAGCCCAGACAAACAAAACTTTTAGATCATAAATGTTCTACTTCCAGACAAGCACCTCAGGAAAGCATGAGGTTCTGTCTATGTGTGGGATGTCTAGACTTCCACTTTATGATCATAGCAAGATGCCCCACTCTTCACCCACCTCTGGTTGCATCAGACAAGGCCAAGAGGAGCTGGGAATTTCATTGGTGGTAATGAAGCCCACCCTCCATGCTCAGCAGGTGTGACCTATTTCCATTCCACATGCTGTTAGTGCAGATTACTCTGAGAACTTTGACTTCTAACACTCCCACTCAGCCACTTTCACCTTCTACCTCTCTCTGGGATAGTGTCAAAGTAGACTTGGTAGATATCAAGACTTAGACCACTGATAAGCAGTATCAGGTTCATCCCTCCATCACCTTCGGTGTCAGACACATGTGGCAAGTAATACACAAGCACCTTTGTCCTTCTTAGCCAGGATGGAGTTGAGGAGGTCTAGTGGATAGATGCCTCCCAGTAGTTAAATCCTTCCCAGCAGTAAAAGGAGCCCTTTCTCCTCAGGTGTTAGAGGAGGACGGGGGGAGGGGGGGGAGAGGGAGGGAGGGACTTGAACTTCCATTTCCACTTGGTAGTAATGAGGTGGTACTAGAGTGGTACCAGAGAGACCTGCTAAAACATACTATTTAAATAAGTTAAAAAGTCTTACAACATGAACGCTAAAGCTTCTGGGTTTTAATCTATGGCTATGTATAATAAGTATCAGAAAGATTAAAAATTGAAAGAGAAAAGAAAACAATGGTTACTAATGCAGAGATGGCACAAATGCTGTAATTATTGTAGAAGAGTTTGAAAGTAGCTATATAAAAACACTTTAGTCAAAAATGACAAATAGGCTTGCAACACACTATAATTAGAAAGTCTCAGCAAAAGGAATAGAAAATTATAAAGAAGAACCAACAAGATATTTTAGAACTGAAAAATAAAATAACTGAAATAAAAAACTCATTGGATGGACTCAATGGTAGATGAAGATGACAGAGGAAAGAATCTAAGGACCTTGAAGATAGGTAACTAGATGGTACTCAAGCGAAAACCAGAGAAAATAGACTGGATGGGATGTGGGTGGGGTGAGGTGAGGGTCTTATGGTTTTGTGCCCTAACAATATAAAACCTAACAGTAGTGAAATCACAGAAGAGAAGAAGCAGTTGACACAGTTTGACTTTGGTAAGTTACAAATGTAGTAATATCTAATGCATCCACTAAAAGATTCAGGATATATACTCAAAAATACTATAGACACATCAAATTGAATTCTAAAAAAAATTCAAGTATTGTATAGAAAGATAGGGAAAAGCAGAGAAACAAAAAACAGAGAACAGAGAGGACATGAAACATAAAATAACAGACTTGAGCTATATCAACAAATTCTTTAAATGTAAATGATCTGAATATAGAAATTAAAAGACAAGGTAGCACACTGAATACAAACAAAATCCAACTGTACATTTCTATAGGAAATACATTAAAGATGTGGAATTTGAATTGAAGAGATGGAGGAGACGCACCATGCAAGCTCTAATCAAAGGAAAGTAAAAATAGCTATACTAATAATCAGATAAAGTAGATTTCAGAGTAAGGAAATTTACCAGGGTGAAAAAGGGACATTACCTAATGATTAAAATAATTAAACATCGATCCACCAAGAAGAAAGAACAATATTATAGGTGTATGTACTGAAAACCAGAACTGCAAAATACATGAAGCAAAACCTGATAGAAATTCACATGCGTAATGATAGTTGGAAGCTTCAACACATGCTCAGGACAATGGATAGTACTAGACAAAAAAAAAAAAATTAAAAGATATAGAAGAATTCAATAAAACCATCAGCCTATAGGATCTAATCAACACTTACAAAACACTCCACAAAATAAAAGTAGAATATGTATGTTTTCCAAGTGCTTATGATACGCCTTAGAAGGCAGATCACATACCGGACCATGAAGTAAATCACAAAATTTTTTTAAAAAATAAAATCATAATAAATGTGCTTCTCCACTTAATAATAATAAAAAAAGAATCATACAGAAATCAATAATAGAAAGCTCTGAACACCTGGAAACTAAATAACAAACTCACTTCAAATAATCCATGAATCAAAGAGGAAGTCACAAGAGTAATAAAACCAATCCACTGTGAACTGAATAAAAACCAAAATGCAATCCTTCAAAATCTGTAGTACATAGATAAAGCAGTGCCGAGAAGAAAATTTATATATGGAAATTATTCAATTAGAAAAGAAGAAATGTCTCCATTGACTAAATTTGGAACTTGATAATCTAGAAAAGGAAAGCAGAATAAGCCCAAGCATGCAGAGGATAGAAATAATGAAGGTAAGAACATAAATAAACAAAATGAAGAAAAAAAAAAGTGAAACAAAGCTCTGGTTCTTTGAAAAGATCAATACAAGATACAAAATAAACCTATAGCAGATGACCTTGATAAACTCATTTATCAGTTCTAGAAATGTTTCTGTACATCCCATGGAATAGTCTCTCTATATATCATTATGTTACTTGCAAGTAGGAATGTAACTTTTTTCTTCCTTTCAGGTAGGATTAGGGATAGTGGGGAGGAGGCATATAGATGGCTGCAAGGAGGGAACAGTTTGATGGCAATGAGATCGTTTTGTATCCTGATTGTGGAGACACAAATATTACACTGGTCCTGTGAAAAAAATGATATAGAATCACACATATGTGTTGCACTACAGTGAACTTCCTGGGTCTGAGATTGTGGTGTAATTATGTAAGATGCAGCCATTGGGGGAAACTGGGTGAAAGATACCTGGGGCATCTCTATTCTGTTTTTGCAACTTCTTGTGAAGCTATAATTATTGAAAGATACAAATTTAAAAAATATATAAACAGAAAAAAATCCTTAAATCTCTCCAAAAGAAAAGTAGACATTCTGTATATGAGCTTATTCTATTTTTCTATTAGGCAGTATATCACCACTGATTACAACTTAAACCTAGAATGAATGAATGAATGAATGATGGATGGATGGGAGGGGAGGGATGGATGGAAGGAGGGAAGGAAAGATGGGAGAATCATTCAGTTCCTAATTTGCTGGGTTTTTTAAATTGCAGGTTCTGAACATTCATTTAATGAACATCTAATGAACATCTTTCATTTAATGACTGTTCTACTTTGATTTCGTAGCAGCTACAGCTACCAAAACTTTCGGGTAGAACTCTGCCCATAGGAAAAGGGTTGTATCAGTCTTTATCTAAATACTCCAAGGCCACTTGCAGAGATGAGATATACAGAAGGTGGATAAAACAAAATAAGGAATCTTCCCACCAGCCTCACCAATGGTTTAAGTACCATCTGAAACACGCTCATGTTAAAAAGTCTTTTCAGAATGTGGCTGTACAATGAGCCTTCCTGTTTTATTATTTCTTTACAGCCACTCTACAGCCCAGAATGATGGTCACTTTTGCCACCTACACCAACTTGGCTGCATTAAATAGCAGCCTCAGCTCAAATTTCTCATCTTAGGAGTGGTAGCAAATTTTCCAGACTGCCACCATATCCCTCAAGCATCACATCCCGGGTTTTGATACATAGCTTCTCTCAGCCACACAGTCTGTCCCTTAATCCACATATACCTGCGTTCAGCTAACAAGGTAAATTCTGTCTGTCCCAGTGTCACACCTCTTTACTGCTTAAAGGAAAGAGGCAAGTTCAGGTGATGCGTTCACAAGCATATCATAGCCTACAAGTTTCTTCCTAGTGGGACTCAGACTTTTTCCAACTGGAGCTTTTTAGAAAATGCCATGGGTTCTCCGACTGATCAAACAAAACTAGCACTCAGGGCCAGAGTCATATATAAAAGACAGTGTGGGAATGAGAAGCAAAGGAAGACAAAGCAATTAGTATCTCTCTCTATGGCTGAAATGATCATTATTGACAGGACGGAATGACCACCGTAACTTCCATGAAACTTAACCCTACCCAGCCTAACCAGTGCAAACTTTAAATAATTATTGTTGTTTATCAAGGACATGTCATACTTGGGAATATATCTGTGCCACGGAAAGAGATGTGGCATCTTTTAAATTATGGGTAACGTAGATAAAAGGCTGGAGCTCTGCCAAGGTAAAAGTTGTAAAACTGGATTGATTTTTGCTACAGCTTGCTAAGGGCTCCCCGGAGCCGGGATGCAATGTTCAAATATAATAATTGATAGCCTGAAAAAATATTTCTGATAAGTGTGCAGAGGTAACGCAGAGCCCTGCCTGAGATGAAGTGAGCCTTTGTGCTTGAGCAAAACCCTGGGACCAAAGTGACCCAGATCCGCCGCGCTGCCGCTGTGTCTCTGATTAGAGCCTCCCCGCTCCCCTCCTTTGCTCCTCTCCCACCTCTACCCCCTCACCACTTCCACCGAAGCTTCCTCCAGCTGTAGAGAAAATGGTCTTGGCCTTCAAATAGGGGCATTTGTTAAATGCTGTTGTGGAGAGTAATTATCCAACCATCAGACGCGCATGTGTTGTGGGGGGGATCGCATTCGTTAATATCACCTTGGTAATCCCAGGGGGCAGAGGGTTCGCTTTAATCTGACCCCTTTCTAGGCTTGCCTGGGTGAGCTGACCACCCCAAGCTGTGAGTGTGTATGTCTAAATTGCTCGGGATTCAATTGAACGCATTAAAATTTAAAAAGGATTTAACTGAATTTTTTCAATAGCTTCTGAGAGGGGGGATAATTTATTAGCTCGGAGTAAATTAAAATCTCAAGCAGGGGTAAAGACTCCGAAGATTGCTTTAATACATTTTATATGCTTTCAAAAGAAATGTTCTTTTAAATGGTCCAAAAATCAGCTAATTTTGTCCTATTTAGCAAATTACCTCCTAAGGCCACAATGTTGAAAAACTTAACAATTATTTTTTTTCTAAGCACAAAATAGAGGGGGAGTGAAAAAAATCATACACCTTCCATAGGAAACAAGCAAATCCTAAATTGCTGTGTCTTTTATATGCCACAGTTAGGACTTTTTTTTCTTTCTTAATTCAAAAGTCAGTGAAACATTTGCGTCACCTTCTGCCAGGCCACACGGGGACCTTTTTTTTCACACGGTGATTGCAGGCGTGAGGAGGGTGTAAGGTTAATGGAGGGGCATTGGAAGGCTAAGTCCCATGTGCTGTGCTGATAATTTACACCTTTATTTCAGGCCACATTCACCTGTGGAGCAGCGAGGCCATGAAGGTGAGTGGAACTTGTTGCCCTGTTCAGCACAGAGGCTGTCCCTATCCTGACAGGAGATTTCTTTCTTTGAATTATCTCTGTAATAAAAGCTCCAACTGGCATTCTGAGGCTGAGAATAGAAGATTCATTTTTTTTCCCAACTCATTCTTTTTTTGCATAATTTTTTTTCCCTGATGGTAAGCAACACACACATATATATATTTTTGGTTTGCATTTTGGAGGATTTCCTGAATGCATTGCATACAACTCCTGGCATGTGGTCCACTGGGGTCTCTCTCCCCTCCTCTGATTGAAATGATTAGAAACTTTCCTTTTCTGAGGAGTGGCCTTATTTTGGAGTGCAGTGTGGAGCATGCTGATAACCTTTTGGGGCATTTAAGATGTGAACTGGTTTGAAGGCATTGCTGTGATCATCTTAGTGGCCATTTAGAACCAAATTGCATGTTATGATTTACATATATATCAACATATCTGTCTGATTAAAGATAAGATGGAGACACCTGTGGCTCATTAAGTAGGTCACCGGCCCCATATACTGAAGGTGGTGGGTTCAAACCCGGCCTTACCAAACTGCAAAACAGAAAAATAGCCAGGCATTGTGGCAGGTGCCTGTAGTCCCATCTACTCGGGAGACTGAGGCAGGAGAATCGCCTAAACCCAGGAGTTGGAGGTTGCTGTGAGCTGCTTGATGCCAGGGCACTCTACCGAGGGCTATAAAGTGAGACTCTGATTCTACAAAAAAAAAAAAAAAGATAAGATGGGTGATAAAAAATTAAAAGAAAATGAAAAAGAAATAAAGGACGTGTGAACCAGCCACTTTGTGAAGCATGTTCTTGTTCTTTCTAATCAAGAATTAACTGTGGAAGTGCCAAACCTCTATTCCAGGGATAAAAAAATAAAAGAAAATGAAAAAGAAATAAAGGATGTGTGAACCAGCCACTTTGTGAAGCATGTTCTTGTTCTTTCTAATCAAGAATTAACTGTGGAAGTGCCAAACCTCTATTCCAGGGACATAGCTCTGTGAGATATAGCTCTGAAGAACAGGCAATAAAAATATGTCCCTACACAGCTGTGACTCCCAGATTCTTATTGCCTAGTTTAAAAAATATCTGCTTCTACCCAGGGCACCATCAAGAAGAGAAAAGCTACCATAAGCCTCAGGATTTGGAACTGACTTGGGGTCTGAAACCATCAACCAATGGAAACTAGTAGAAATGATTTGTAAGGATGGTTGACTCAAAGGGCATTTGAAAATTTGCATGCCTAGAGGAAAGACGAATAAGTTATAAGGATTTCAAGCTTACCAAAATCTTCTTAATGTTTTGGCAACCCACGAATATGGGAGGTCTTGTTTGTGAAGATTATCCTATTCTCCTTGAATGTCAGGGATTTACTTAGAAAGAATGGTGATTAACCTCAGCTCTCTGGGTCCTCTTTATTACTGTTTTGTTTTCTAGTTCATTAATATCTGTTCTCTTTTTATTTTTTTCTCCTATTTCTTAGAATTCATTCTTTTCTCATTTTTTAACTTATTAAGTTGAATTTTATATCATTAATTTTTTTTATTATAATTACTGGTTCATTCAGACATTTTATACCATGTTATGTTTTCAATTTTCAATAACTTTGCTTATATTTTCCTTTCTTTTTTTGATGACACTAGTTTGATAGCATTTGTTTACTTTTATCCCCTTTCCTCCTTGGTTTGGACAGTGACTTAACCATTATACTTTGATTTTTCTAAAAGTTACACACTAGGTAGATTTACTATGAAGCTAAGGAAGGATAAACGTCATACATTGTATCAGCTTCAAGTTCCAGAAAACCTGATTCTGTAATAGCTTTACATATTGTCCAGCCTCTTTAAGGTGGAAGAGTCTAACTTTGTCATGGCTGATAATTCTCTACCAGAAGAACAGAACTATTAGAACCTGCTGTCCTCTCTCCCTTCTTTTTTATGCTATTCTTGACTAGGATTTTAAATCTCTATAAACTTTCCAAATTCAGGTATAATTTATTTTTCTTAATAGGCCAGTTTGTATTTATTTATATATTTACATATTTTAATTTATATACATATTTTTTAAATCATCACTGCTTCTGGAAATTTACTTTTTATTCTTCTGCATTCACTTTCTTTGAAATGTGCTCTTTTAGTGTTTCTTGAATAGAAATCAGTAAATGCTATGATCTCTATATCCATCTGAAAATTCTTTATTTTACTTCCATTTAAAAATAACAGTTCAGCTGACTGTAGGTTGACATGGTATTTTATTTTCTTTTAGCCTCCCGTGTAGAAGATGAGATGTCTGTATTCCGTCACCATTGTGTTTCCTTTGTGGGTATTCTGTCTTTTCTTTCTAATTACTTTTAAGATATTCTCTATTCTCTTTGTTCTCATGGTTTTTAATTTCATTCTGATGGGCCCAAGTAGAAATTTATGTATTTTTATTTATTTTTATTTTTTTATTTTTTAGAGATTCAGTTTCTCCCCCTTGGTAGAGTGCTATGATGTCACAGCTCACAGCAACCTCCAACTCCTGGGCTTAAGCACCCTCGGTAGAGTGCCATAGTGTCACAGCTCACAGTAACCTCCAACTCCTGTGCTTAAGCAATTCTCTTGCCTCAGCCTCCTGAGTAGCTGGAACTACAGGCACCTGTCAGGACAACCGACTATTTTTTTTTTGTTGCAGTTTGGCTGGGATCGGGTTTGAACCTACCATCCTTGGTATATGGGGCTGGCACCCTAACCACTGACCCACAGGAACCGCCCCAAATTTAGCTTTATTTGCTTGGAACTTAGAGTACTTCTCTAAGCTAAATACTCATGATTTTCTTCACTTTTGAAAGATCACCAGTTATCTTTTATTTCAAATATTTTCTTTACTTTTTATTGGGTGGAATTCTTACCAAATGAAGATGGGGGGATTATTTCTATTGTTTAACTCCTTTTGCATTTTACCTTCTATTTATTTGTGCTGAATTTAAAATGATTTTTCTCAAATTTGCTTTCCAGTTTATTAAATCTTTTGCCAGCTATGTCTAATCTGATCTTTAATCCATTCAACATTTTAAAACATATTTTTGACTACAATTTTAGTTTGTAGATGTTTTTAAAAGTTTTTATTAAGAATACCTGTTTTTTGCACATTTTTTGTTTTTTTTTTGTTATGATTTAGATCTCGGTGGGTTCTTTTTTGGGGGGAAGGGGATCATATGCCCCTGGTATTGCAGAATTGTTTCTACAGAATGTTTTTCCTTTTTAAAAAGATTTCTTGGGATTTCATATTTACAGATAACATTTTCTTATTAATTGGGGCTCTCCTAGCACATGGATAAAACAAATTTAATCCTCACATGCATTCATGGTGCAAAGTTGGGGGTTTTAAATTCTTATAGCAGACTTTTTTCTCCAGTAGATTGAAAGCTGCATTGCTGTTTGCCTAGATTGGTGAATGGCATTAATTTCTCTTTTTATGGGCTGAGCAGCCTTAGCTTTATTAAAATAGCTCCTTTCATCTCTCTGCTTAGTCAGGTGGGAGGTTGACCTCTCCTGTTCCAGCGTGGGTGTTAAAGTCTCAGCCCCAAACCCTCGGGTTTACTTTGAGAAAGACTTCTGTGAGCAGTTCTAGGGTTTGTTTTAGCTTTGCTTATGCTCTGAGATTCTAGATCTGGAGAGTTCCTCGTGTTGTTTTGAATTTGCCTATGCATTACAACTTTTTCAATATACTTACGCCTTCATATCAAGAGAGATAACTTTCTGTCCTGCTGCTAAAGTCTCACATAGGTCTTCAGAGTAGTTAGAGTTGCTCGAAATTTGTTATGGTACAAAACAAATTTGTTATGGGTTTCTTAGCTTCTAAAAAGTTGGGAACAATGGACATACTTAATGAGAAACTATTACATAATTTTTTCAAAGTTATAAGGGAAACCACTTAGACTGGGTCTTCTCCCTCTTATGCTCCCAAAGGAAGAACAGTAAGCAATGGCAAATGGCAGATGCAGTAAAATACCACCAAGAGCTGGCTCCAGGAGCTCCAAGGGAAGCCTGCACCACCTCCCTGTGGTTTCCAGCGTTCTGCACAGAGGAACTTCTCTAGTAACCAGCTGTAGCAAAGATCTCTGAAAGTATAGTCTTACATGATTTTCAACAATGGAGTGACACAGAGTTGGTTTTTATTAATGACACAGATCTTATGCACTTGTACACATTTATTATATCAAGCATTTTAAATGTGCCGTCTGTTATCCTCAGCATTTTACTGCAATCCCTAATTTAATCTTGACCAAACCCTCTAAAGTGGGCACTATGGTTAACTCTATGCAGTGAAACTTTTTTTGCTAATGAAAAGACCCACGTAAAAGGTAGATAACTTACTTGCCCAGGATAACTTGATTAGGAAATCTTGCATGGAGGCTTTAGAACTGTATACTTCCAGGGCTGGAAATAGGAAAATGATGAGGATGATTCATTCATTAATAATAACAGAAGTTAACATTTAGCAAGTGCGTATTATATCCCAGGCGATTTTCTGAACACATTTTATAAATTAACCAATTTGCATCATCAAAAAAATCCCATGAGCCAGTTATTGTTTTTGTCCTCAACTTACAGATGAAAAAACTGAGGCACAGATTGAAAAGTTAGATAGCTAGTGAATGGTAGATTAGGATTTTGAATGCAGGCAGTCAGACACCAAAGCTTAAACTCAGAAATTATCCTCAGTTTTAAAGAAAGGATGCAATATTAGTTACCTGTCTGCTCTAGGGGTCCAGGATTTGAAATACCCAGGGCTTGAGGTGAAATAGTGTTAATGAAAATGAGGGAAGGGCAGAGAGGAGAATCACAGAGGAGTGAAAACAAAAACAACTTGTTTTCATGTGAGTACAGGAAAAGACGAACCTGTGGGTCAAGGAAGGCCTATGGATCATTTCCTGACCCCAAATTGGAGTAAGTGAGGAAGAACAGTTTTGGATGCAAGCATATAGTTTGCTCTATAAAAAAAAAAATGAGACTGAGAAAGTTTTGTTGAATCCAACTATTACTTTGGTAACATTTAATAGAAGGTGTGCCAGCTAAATAATTCAAGAATATCTATAATTCTTTTTCCTTTTTGTAAAATGAGTTTTCTGCAACCTGAATGCTTATGTTCACTCTTCTATATTTAAGTAAATGTTTATATTTTGTTTGCTTAAAGTGAAGGGCCTCTCACCACTGTATTTTTCTAACATGATCTCATTTGATTGTATATTTTCCTGGGATGTAAAATTAAGTGACAGTTTAACAAGCTATTCATGAAGTCCACTCCATGGAGGCCACGTGTGTATTGAGCATTATGCTCGCTGTCCGCTTTAAAGGAAGCCGAGTTCTCTCATCAACCACCTGGATCTCACTGAGCGCTTGATTTCCCAGAGTCATGATAGATTTGTAGTGATCCAGCCAAACCCTTTCACGTGGCTCCTCCCTCTGACTATAGATAGACATTTTCAAGACAGGTGGCCTGTGTTGGAAGTAGTCTGGGGACCTGAACGAGACAAAAGCTAAGTGGCCCACATGGGCACTGAACCCCTAACCTCCGCCTCATTAGCACCGCGCTCCAACCATCTGAGCTTACCCGCCACAGACTAATGATGTGTGCACGGAGGCGCGGCCACATCAATCACATTTTCCGAAGCAAAACTCACCACCCTGAAAGTAACCGGAAGAGCCATCCATATAGATGTGGCCACCGAGGGAACGCGAAGCTCTCCTAATGGATGGCTGACGCGCTGCTTTTCCACAAACCCTTCATTCATCATCCCTGGGTCCTAAAAGGATTTCAAGATGCCTAGGAATTCACATTAGTTAATTCACACTTTTAAGAATGTATTTATTTTTCCTTGCCTGTACTCTAGCCGCTGCAGATACAACTTGTGATTCTGATACCCGGAGTGCTAAGGCCTTGGAATTCCCTCAGGCAGAAATTCTTAATCTGTTTTCATAGATCTGTCTTTAGTGACTGTGCCTGAGTCCTCAGAGGATCTTTAAGTTCCTGACATTGTAGGTAAAAATATGTGTGTGTCTGACTTCACAGTGCACTGTTTTTCCCCCTTTGGAGAATATTCACAATTTTCTTGAGATTCCCAGAGGTTTCTGTGACTCAAAACCTAAGATCTGTGGCTTAAAACTGTGGCTTAAAATCAATAAAGAAGATGAGGAAAAAAAAAAAAACAAAACAGGAGGGTAATTATTATCATAAAGCCTGCTCTAGGTAAGAAGTCACTTACATTATTTCTAATGATGGACAGAAGAGCAGGTTAATACCATGGCAAACATATGTGGGTCATTACATAAAATCTGCATGGATGGAAACAAATGAAGCCCTCTCAGCAACACCAGTAAGCCGAGCAAGTTGAAACTTGCCTGTGTGAATCAGAAAGGACGCTGCTGTGTTTCTTGGTAGTAAAATAATGGACCATAACACAGTCTATCTCAAAACTTTCGTAGTGACCCACATATAAGAACACCTGAATGCCTGAGGTTGACTATGTGTGAGTGTTGCAGAAGCAATGCTATGACCTGTGGAATATCTGAGCTATTATACCTCTAACCAGCTAGCAGTGGGGAATTTGATGAAAGTTTGAACTTGGCATCAAAACTCCAGGACCCTGTAGGAGAGATCACATCTGGTTTATTGAAAGTTGTTAATTTTATCAGAAAAAGTCCACCTGGAGGGTGGCACCTGTGGCTCAAGGAGTAGGGAGCTGGCCCCATACACTGGGGGGTGGGGGGTTCAAACCTGGACCCAGCTGAAACGAAAAAAAAAGAAAAGGTCTACCTGAAAAGGGAGGAAAAGGAGAGACAATCTGCAGATTTCTGCCTTTCTTTGATCCATATTCTGAAAGGTTCCCAGAGAGACTAAATGGTGGGAATATGAAAATAATCTGCATCAGGTTAGGGAGACAGCTATGTTGAAGAAAAATAGAATAGGAATGAAAATGAGGATAGTTCTAGCAAGCTTGCACTTCTCTCTCCATATGTACATATATATGAAGGCTAATACATACATATACATATATAGTACCCTTGTGAGGTAGCCCCTCCTTACTGTGCCCCATTTACAAACAGGGGCAAGAAGCATTAAGAGAAGTTTAAGTAAATGACCCAGGGTCAAACAGTCACAGGGCCTGGCATCAGTATTTGAACCTAGACTGATTATTATATAACCAAGGATTAGCAAACTGTGGCCCACAGACCAGATCCGGCTTGCTGCCTATTTTTGTATACTAAGTTTTAATGGAACTAAGAGACCTAATTTGTTCACTTGTTGTCTGTGGCTGTGTTTGTGCTTTTCTGGTGGAATTGAGCAGTTCTTACAAAGGCTGTCTGACTTATGTGAAACTGAGGCCTGATGCAAAATGAAAATTCAGGGCCTCCTGTTCTTGAATTAGTAAGAATTTAGGAACAGTGACAGCACAGTGTTAAAGCAAGCAAGAGCATTTGTAAGTCTGGGGTCTTGTGCAACCGCACAGATCTCATGCCTATGATGCCAACTTTGGGCTCATGAACTTCAAACAATTAGTATATGTACAGCACGGTCCAGAAAAATGTTGCTGACCTCAGGTGTTTTCCCATTTCCAGCTCATAGTGAAGTGTCACTGTTCCACAAATGAGAAGAATGGGGTTTCCCCCCAAAGTTGGATGGTGCCAGTGTGTTCCACAGAAAAATTACTATTCTTTACCTTGAGATTCTAACCTTGTCCAAGTTTTTCATTCTAAAATATCCTCTTTGATGAAATGCTAGGAAAAGTAGATGGTGGACATTTGTTTATCTGATGTCCTTAATAGACAAAATAAAAAGCTTATTACCTTATGTCAAGAACCTAATTAAAAAAGAATTACCAGTATAGTGGTCACTAGAGGTACATAATATTAAATGGATAGACAAAAGAAAACACAGTGTTGAGTAAAACACACAGAGAGATATAAAGTGTAACTTCTCACACACACATAAGTAAATAAATGCTCTCTCCATTTCAAAGATGTATATACCAGAGTGTGTGGTGTGGGGGAAGGGAGGAGGGAATTGAGTATGGAGTTAAAGGGAAAATCATCAAATTAGACAAGAGAAAGGCCTTGCACCGATTGATTTTCATCAATTGAGAATCAATTGATTGAGAATCAAATGAACTGAACTACACTTTTATCATCTGATGTCCAAAATACAAAGCGCCCTCACCCTGGCCCTTGAAATTTTGACTTGGGAAGTGCTCTTGGAACATGAAGCACCTGGATTGGGCCTCTCCTTCTAGCCACCATTTTTCAGTCAAAACCAGCATATGGATAGCTCTCCATGGTTTACAAAACCTCATTATTAGCTGTGAGGATTCTTGTAATAGTCCAGTGCTATTGACATTGTTATTTTCATTTTATAGATAAGAAACCCGAAACTCTGAAAATGACAATAATTGATCAACAAAAAGAAAAAATGTGGTGGAATCTAGACACAGAACCAGGTCTTGCCAATTTCTTTCTTAGGCTTTTTCCAGTCTCGTCCTAAAAGCTGGTTCTCTCTTGGGTGAGATTCATCATATTTTAAGGGTGAGAAAAAGTTTGCTTTTGTGAAAAATCTGTTGTTGATATCTTTGAATAAACTTGCAAACGAAAGGGGCATTATCATTCTTCAGGGTCTGTTCCTCCATCTTCTTCCTTCCTGTGTTTTCTCCCATTCTTCTATCTAGTTTTACAAAATTATAGGGCCACAGTGACCCTCAGAGATGATTCAGTTTTGCTCCAGGGTAGGACAAGATAAAATAATAATATAAAGAAAGCCATTTATGCTTTAACTCTGTGGTCCTCAAACATCAAGCCACAGTTTGTGGCCTGTCAGAACCAGGCTGCATAGCAGGAGGGGAATGACAGGTCAGCAAGCTAAGCTTCATCTGTATTTACAGCCTCTCCCATGGCTCACATCATTGCCTGAGCTATACGTTAGATTCTCACAGGAGCCTTATAAATTGCAAATACAAAAGATCCAAGTTGCATGCACTGTATGAAAATGTAATGCCCCCTCTGTTCATGGAAAAATTGTCTTCTACGAAACTAGTGCCAAAAAGGTTGGGAATCCCTGCAGTTAACTGATCTAATTCTGATTTCATAAATGTCTTTAGCATATCTGCTATGTCTACAGTTTTAGAAATAAGTGGTTCTTGCTCATGGCTAACTTAAATATCTCTGATGCGTTTTAATTCCTGTCATCTGAAAAATCAGCTCCTCGTATCCCAACATCAACTTGGGATATTAAGACTATTATTAAATTCTGTACCCTACATTGGGCTAATTAAACAAAGATCCTTTTGCACTTCTCAGAGGCACTATTCACAAGACTAATAATCATTTTTGTTTTCCATTTTATTTTTTGCACTTCACACTCTTCTGTACCCCCAATTTCTCTTAGACACTGCCTGACCTCTCTGGACGCCTATTGTGACAGTTTAGATCAGTGACTCTCAAAGTGTAGTCCCTGGACCAACAGTGTAGGCAACACTAAGGAATTTGTTACCAATGCAAATTATTGGACCCTACTCCAAACCTACCCAATCAAAAACTCTGGGGCTGGCTTAGCAAGCTACAATCTGGTTTAGCAAGGCTTCTAGGGGAATCTGACGCATGTTAAAGTTTGGGAATTATTTTTCAGAACTCTCTTTCCTCTTTTGTTGTGAACAAAAACACTTTATAGCCCCATCCACGTCGAGCAGGGGTCCTCAAACTTTTTAAACAGGGGGCCAGTTCACTGTCCCTCAGACCATTTGAGGGCCAGACTATAGTTTTTTTAAAAAAAATTATGAACAAATTCCTATGCACACTGTACATATCTTATTTTGAAGTAAAAAAACAAAATGGGGGAGGCACCTGTGGCTCAAAGGAGTAGGGCACTGGGCCATATACTAGAGGTGGTGGGATCAACCCCAGCCCTGGCCAAAAACTGCAAAAAAAAAAAAAAAAATAGGAACAAATACAATATTTAAATTGAAAAAAAAGGCACCCCATCTGCAAAAAAAAAAAGACCTCCTAACTTCAGAAAAAAAAGGTCCCCCCTTAACTGCAAAAAAAGGCCCTACTAAATGCAAAATAAAAAAAAATTAGACCTCTTACCTTCAAAAAAAATAAATCCTACCTTGTTCTTACCTCGGTCCTCAGGCAGCAGCAGGCTCTAGACCTGGCAAGCTCATGACTCGTCTGATCACCTGAGACTGAGAGGAGGAGTCGAGAGACAGAGAGAAGGAGGGGAGTTGGAGAGTGCAGTGTACATTTCACACATGCGCACTGCGGCCCAGGACTAGGCAGCTGCTAAGCAGGACAGGCAGTATGGGCAAAAACACCCAGTGGGTCAGATAAATGTCCTTGGCTGGCCACATGTGGCTTGTGGGCCATAGTTTGAGGTCTTCTGATGTTGAGCATGATCATATAACTTGCATCAGCCAGTGGAATGTCAGTGAGTAAAATAGAAAACTAATATGTGTTGATGAGGCTTGAGTTGGCTTTTGCACTCCAATGGTTGATCATAAGAAGAACATAGACCAGGTCCAAGAGTGTGGAATTACATGGAACAGAACAGCTCATTTTGTTTCAAAAAAAGGTGTAAGCAGAAATAAGGCTCCATGATAGATTGACAGTACCTGCCTCATTAGGAAGCAGATACATATGAAGCTAGTCTTACATGCACAGTGCTAAAAATAACTATCAAAATAAATAAATGGAGAGAAGTGACTAAAAATGGTTCTTTACAGGGAAAATATGTCCCCAATCATAAAAAGTTAAGAAAATGATTTTCTCCTATTGGACAATGTCTGGAGGAGACCACTGATGCTGTGCTTGGCTTAGTGGTTGATATCTGTGTACAAGGGGCTGACACTGCTTGAGTTGGTACCATTCTAGGTATTTCAAATAGAGAATGTTTAATAAAGAGGATTGGCTACATAAGCACTGGAAGAGCAGAGAACAAAACAGGCAGTGTGAGACCCTCCAGATGTTAGCGACAGCAGGATAGACCAGAGAGACAAAAAGGACAGCTCTGGGGTTCATACTACATAGATTTACCAAGTCCCCAGCAGATTTTCACTCAGCTCCTGCATCTTCCTCTGGCTTCAAAGGTGCCCTATCTGAGGCTTTGCTTCCCCTTAGTCCTTCCTGCTTATTCTTCTTGCTTAATCTGTATCCACATTCTTACCTCAGCTCTGCTTCTGGGAGAACCTACTGCCACTTGACAATTGATTATTTCAGGAATCAGTTACTAAAAATCAGCCATTGTAGAAGCAGAACCCATGTATTTAATAGAAATATTTCCTGACAACATTCATTGATCCACTTCTAAGGAGACTGCTATCTTTAGTCATATAAACCACTTTCCTAATTTCTCTCCCTTTTTCCCTCCCTCCTTCCTCTCCTTGCTATGAAAAAAACCTAGTGACCTTACAAATGCAGATGCTTATAAAATCGTCTGAAAAGTGTGCATATATATATATGTATTATGTGTGTGTATATATATGTATATACATCTATGTCAGGTTTTATATATATATGTATAGAAACTTGAATTTGTTTCTTCTAAGCAGCTCTACAATTTTATATTCTTACTTCAAAATATGTGAAGGGAGAGCTTGGGGAAGTTTCTCTGAAATGCATTGGTCTGGAGTATTAGACTTATGCACACATAATCCTCTCTTGTAACTCTTGCTAAACAGACCACCAACAGTAGCACAACCCCAACTCTTACTTCTGGCACCTTCTTTGGCATATTATTCTCTCTGCACGTAGAGCCATAATGCCATAACAATGCCTTGCATCTGTACACTTCATAGCATGCAAAGCACGTTCACATGCAAGATTTACATTATTGACTTTTGATTTTTGTTTTCAAAAATAGGCTTTAAGGTAGTCGAAGAAGATATTATTTTCCTATTTTATAGACAGAAAAACTGAGGCTTAGTTTAACATTATATGAATAGTGAAATGTGATTTAGCCATTATAGACAGAGGGTGGACTGGGGCTGGGATGTTCTAAGTCCAATCTCAGAGCAAATTCCAAAATTCCATGCAGAAAATCTCATAACTTAGCAGGTGACTGCTCAGCAGATGGCAAGAAGGAAGGGTTCTGCGTTTGGATACCCGGGTTAAAAATCCCCTCTCTCACCTCAATTTGTCTATGTATGAAGTAACTTTGTTACTCTGAGTCTCATATTCTCACATTTAAAATGGAATCATAGTAGTTAGTACTTTCCTTATAAGGTTAATGTGCAGATTTAATGGGATAAGCTATGTAAGATGTGTATTAAAAATCAGCCAGAGTCAGGTGTCATGGTGAGTACCTGTAGTCCCAGCTGTGCAAGAGGCAGGAGAATCCCTTCAGCCTAGGAATTTGAAGCTGCAGTGATCTATGATGACACCATTGCACTTGCCTGGGTGACAGAGCAAGACTTTGTCTCTAAATAAATAGATAAATCAATAAATACTCAGCCATGCAAATAAATGAATCAGAGCCTCCCCAATAAAATTTCATTTCTCTTACTCTATGAAGGGAGTGGGCACATATGTATGTGTGAGTGTGTGTGTGTGTGTGTGCAAGGTAAGTGGAGGCTGACTAACGTCTATCTAATAAAGTTATTTTCTACTTAGTAAAGTTGAAACTCTCTGTTATCCTTTATCTTAAAACTGAGCAATGCCAATTATTCAAGTGACAAGTATTTTACTTATAGGCTGAGTTCTTCCTTAGAATTGAATTTGGTTTATAAATCTTGGCCAGAAAAAACTTGAAGGAATTGAAAAATCCTTTTTTCAAAAAAAATTATGATAAAATTGGAGTCGATTATATGTATCATAAAATGCACCGTCTTGAACATTTGTAGATCTGTAGTCCCATAGTGCTAAGCACACTTATTTTTCTGTGCAACTCTCACCATCGTTCACCTTCAGATATTTTTCTTCTTGAAAATGTGGAATTATGTTCCCACTAAAGAATTTAACTCAACATTCCTCCTCACCCCCAACCTTTGGCGACCACCATTCTACTTTCTGCTTCTATGAATTGGACTTCTCTAGCTGTTTCATAGAAGTGAAATCATGCAGTATTTGTCCTGGTGTGATGGGTTTGTTTCACTCTGCATAATTCACAAGGAGGTTGTAGCACAATGTCAGAGTTTCTTTCCTTTTTAAAGCTGAATAATATTCCCCTGTGTGGATATTCCATTTACAAGTTCATCCATTGATGGACACTTGGGTTACTCCCACTTTTTGTCTCTGGTGAATAGTGCTGCTATGAACATAGGCATGGATAAAGAGAAGTTTATAAAGAAAATAGTTTAGCATGGTCATGCTTAATTGGAATTATTAATTGAGTACAGTTAGCTTATGGAAGCATAAACAGAGATACCAAATTAGATGTCTTGGGAGAGGTTCAGCATGAAAGCAGGAACCTGAAAATAACTAAGAGGAAATTTATAAAATCTCAAAGTGATTTTCATGAAGGTGGGGACTGGCTGGGGCATGGATGCTAAGGAGAGGGGAATGGATTGAATTTTCTAGACTCATCCTGAGACGAACTACAGAAATTTAAACTCAAAAGAGGAATATAGATATCTTGAAGGAAGCACATGGTCTGAAGAAAAATTGAACAGCCAATATTTCATGAAGATAGCCTACAAAGAGCTGAACTGGCGCAATAGAGAGTGGTATTCACAAATAGGATAGCAGGCAGTTTCATCTGGAGATCTTGAAGTATCAGAATGAAAACAAAGTTATTTGAAAATTGAGTGAGAAGGAATCCCAGCAGGGAGAGATGTAGAAATCATTCTGAAAGCGTTCGTTTATTTCTTTAACAAATAACACTGGGAACTCTCATTGAATTTTCCAAAGATAGCCACTCCAATGTCTCTAGTACTCTGTGTTTTTCTAGAATCTCACCACACTTACATTAGGAAACAAATCCTAGCTCCCTTTTCTTTGAATCTTGTTAGGCTTGTGACTCATTGGTAACTATTAGGTTGCAGTAGAAATGATGCGTGACTCCCAAACTGAGACTGGAAAAGGCTCTGTAGCTTCTTTGCTGCTGAAACACTTGATTTCAGAGTCTTCAGTTATCATGCAGGTAGTTCTCCTACCCTTAGACGGCCATGCTGTAAGGGAGCCCAACTAGTCAGGTGAAGAGAAATCACTTTGAGAGGCCCCGAGACCAAGCAAGAGAGAAAAATGCACAGCAAGTCCCCAGCTGTTATGTTTCTAGCAACTGCAGGGGAGATCTTGAGGCTGAGTTACCGAGGCTATGGGTCAGGAATGTGTTCTTCCTTAATTCCTAACCTATGGGAATGATGAGAGATAATTAGATGACTGTTATTATTTGAAACCACTAAATTATGAAGTGATTTCTTACGTATCAATGTTTACGGGCTGGACACTGCTTTATGTACTGAATTACAGTAGTTTGAAAGAGAACTGTCCTTGTTTTCATGAAGTTTACAGATCAGGTAGAAACAGAGAAAATGAGAATACTTGGACAAACACCTATCAAACAGATAGGATGGGATGGCCAAGAGTAATGAAGAGAAAAATACCAATGACCAGGTGTAGCTAGAACTTTCTTGGCATTCAGAGGTGAACAAGAGAGGCAAGTATTTTATATGTAATATGAGCATTGTTCCTTTCCCACTTCTTTGCTGCTGGAGAGGAAAGGAATTGAAGAAGAGAAAGTACCAGGAAGGAGTAGGTAAGAGGGAAAGAAACAAACTCTCATGCCTTGCAGGGGACACATACAACTTGAATGATGCCAGGGTGTGTTTTTAACCAGTTCCTGGCAATGAGCTCAATGCTGTTACAATAATCTCCCTTTTGGGGGCACTCAGGGGTCATGCTTTTTTCCAGGTACTTATTATTACACCATGGGCAGAACCATCCCTGACTGTGGGTGCTGTGTGGCCAGAACAAAGGGCAAAATAAATGCATAACAGCCCCCACCCCATCACAGCATAATTTACAGCATTTTAATCTTCCCAGTTGTCTCCGCTTGTGAATTTCTTATAGAATTGTTTAATGATGTGAGTTCAATGGATAATTTAAAAACCTACTGAATTTACTATTTCTTTTTCAGTGATGCAGTGAGAGGTGCTACACACCATACACCAGAGGTAGTAGCCTGAATGTTGTGCAGAGAAAGATCATCCAACACCAGATGGTTAATACTTAAGCAAGTCCCAACACTCTTTCCCTAAACCCCAGTAACCATGACAGAAGGCCAGGGAGTTTCACAGATCAAAGAAAAAGTGAATCATGTTAAAGAAATGGCATCAAACACATCTCCTGGTCTTGGAATGCCCCCCATGTCTTCAGATGCCTTACAATGGGAAGGGAATGAATTGTACAGGGCAAACGCAATGCACACAAAGGAATGAAGGATGTAATCTCAAATTGAGTCAGTAGTCTGGAAAGAGAGACACGAGGAATATGCCCAGCAGCGCTGGAGAAACTTGTTACTGTAATAAGCTCAGGAATCACATGCATAGATCTCCAACATTAGTGAATATATATTAGTAAATTAGGATGGCTGTGAATATTCAAGATTTTATTGAATGGACCAACGACGGTGAGGCCAAGGAGAGAGTGGGTGGAAAGGAGGGCCTGAACAAGCTGGTGCCTAGGGTCCTGGTCTGGCAGAAAGATTTGATTCATTCCTGACAACTCTGCTCCCAAGACCTTTCCCCATCAGAGCAGTGGCAAAGCTGAGAGGCAGGGAGAAGGGTTCTCACCCACAGGTGAAATAGTCCACTCCTTCCAGGGAAGTCAGACCGCCTGTCATGTCTTACAGCAAATCAATTTCAGAGCATTTGTTCTTGGCATCTGGCAAAACGTTAGGTCACAGTTTTAAATCCAGGTTCTTCATAACTGTAGAGCACTGCCTCACCTGGGAGAGACTTCAGATGACCTCTGCACAGCCTCGTGTGAAATGCAGCTGCAGTCTCAGCCCAGTTCTCAGCAGAGAACTGTCTGTATCACACATCCGATGCTAACAGTTAACAGAAGGAGCAGGTAGACTCACGTCCGAGGCAAGGCTTTCCTTCCTCATCTTGATTCGCAGAGATGGTGAGAATGTGTCTGGGAAGCTACAGACATTACAGGCATCAAATCATCAACTGAGCCCTTTCTAAAGCATGAAATCCCAACTGGAGGCAGAGAGAGAGGAAGAGAGGGAGAGAGAGAGAGAGGGAGACTCAAATCAGTAACCAAACATGCCTCCGTTTCCTAATGCTCATTCAGACAGAGGTTCAATGGCTGGAAAATATTGAAATGAAGCAGATGTCAAGGGGATGCTGCAATACAGCTACTTCCCGGCGGCAGTAATTGTGTGCCTACAGTTGCAGGATCCTTGTTAAATCTCCGCATTGTGGAGAGTCCTAAAGTACCTGCTGGTGCAACTTTCCTTTTTGCTGCCAAATTGAAGTAAGAAGTTTAAAGCGCTGGGACTTGTTTGAATTGAAGCAGCATCTTTCCAGTCATTAGATTCAGGGGAGCTTGCTGTCTTTGTGTGCCCCACCCCCCAGGAACATGCTATTTGTGCTATTTGTGTCCTGCCTTCTACTCATTCTGTTTTTCCGTTTAAAAATGTAGCCACCATGTACATTGTGCCGGAAGTGAAACAGTCTTGAAATACTCAATTTCCTCTTTTTTAAAAAAAACTAAGTGCCATCAGTTTTCTTTTTCTTTTTTCTTTTTTTTGAGATAGAGTCTCAAGCTGTCACCCTTGGTAGAGTGCCATGGCATCATAGTTACAGCAACCTCAAACTCTTGAGCTTAAGCAATCCTCTTGTCTCAGTATTTTTTTCCCTATTTTCAGCAGAAATGGGGTCTCGCTTTTGCTCAGGCTTGTGGCAAACTTGTGAGCTCAAGCAGTCCACCCACCTCAGCCTTCCAGAGTGCTAGGATTATAGGCATGAGCCACTATGCCCAGCCAAGTTTTCCATTTTTTTTAAACCAACATATGTAAAGAGTCAGTGAGGTAAAGGTTTATAATTTTGTTGTTGTTATTATTGTTACACTTGAAAGGTAGCCCAAACCAAAGCATTCTTGGTTCTGAAAGAGACAAGAGGTGTGGAGACATGAGAATATGCTTTTTCCAAATCTATAACCACCAAGATGTTTCCCAACTTTTGCTGATTGTCAAAGGATCTCAGTATTCTACCCTATTTTGGCGGAGTGAAGTTGAGGGGGGGCAGGGTGGAAAGACCATCCAGAGATGGCAAACTAAGATAGATAATGAAACCTGAGTTTTCTTTCTTTTTTTAAAATTATTTTTATTAAATCATAACTTTGTACATTGATGCATTTATGGGTTCAGGGTACTGCTTCAGTATACAATGTGAAATGCTTACATTGAACTAAGTAACACATCAATCACAATTATACCATTTCTTAATAGTTTTGAAATGTACCATTGCATCATGCACATTAGGTGAGGTCCCCCCAAATACGCCCCCCCTTCTTTTCCCTTCTACTTTCTGGACTATAGTTATGTTTTCTTGAGTGGAAAAGTGTCTTGAGATATAACTAAGACATAGATAAAATTTTATGAGGGAGCTCTTCGTGCTAAAGTGCTATTGGGCAAACTTGGGCATTTTCATATTTCAGCACCACATTCTTGGCTTGTGTTGGCAGCCTGAGGGGGCAGGTGGTCACCAACCTGCCTCTCCAGGAGGCAGAGTTGAAGGAAGAGGACAAATGGAGTTCCCAGGAAGGCCTTCCTTTCCAAGAACATCAGCACTTCACAAACACCACCCACACTACTTATTTTGAGGATGTGCCCTTATTGTTATATGTTAGATATTAAAACTAAATTCAATGTGGAAAATAGAAAACAGAAAACAATTTGTCCTAATTCAGCATCTGACTTTACTCCACTTTACAGCAAGATTGTACAAGACAAAAAAACTCTTAAAAGTTACATTAGCATTCACTCCATAGAGAATATAGTATTACTTAGAATATGTGGGTTTTCTTCTCTCTTCTTCCACCACCACCCTCCTCTGCAAAAAAAAAGAAAAAAGAAATCTGTCATATATTGCTTTATATACACTTCAAGAGTTCATGTATTTTTAAATGTAAAACTTTTAAGCACAATATAAAAAGAACTTTAAGTGAACGGTCTAAATATACTTTTGATTTCACAAAAGAAACACTTCATAATTTATGGGATCCATTCTTGAGAAAAGAACAACTTCACTACTCATGAATTATTGGTTTCTTCTATAGGGTTAAATATTCACTGTCTGTCTATCTGGCTTATGGTTTTTTTTCCTCGTTTGTTTTTAGCACTCTCAGAAGTAAAGAATACATTTAAAACTCAATGCACAAAGAATTTATTATAAATTGTGGCAGGATGACAAAACTCATTCTTGATATGTTAAACGACTTTCATAAACCTATATAAGAAGCTGGGTTGGTTAGGTCCTGATGAAGGCTATGGCTCTGTACACCAGAATCATATCACTTAAAAATAATTACATCTATTTAGCTTTCTTTAGGAAAATAAGCTTAGAATTTTAAATCCTATAACTTGTTAAGATTTAAGTATGCAAAGTGTTTTTATCACCACTAAGCTGAATGATCTATATGTTATAATTTGCATTCAATTGCAGATAATCCTAACAATGGTTAGAAAAGCAATCCACTGTTTTTAGAAGTTTGCCTAGACATGATGTAGAAATGCCTGAATTGTAAACCTCACAGGTAATTTACACACCATAGATTAGGATTATAAAGCCAGGTACTTTGTTCATTCTTCTCTGGTTGGGTTGTATACTTTTCACGTATAGAAAAAGCAAAATAGATACAACGATGCTCAGAAAAAGCTTGGTTATGGAACAGATTGGGATTTGGGTTTTAGTCATCAAAGAGGTGATAAACAACACTGGGCATTAATGCAGAAAACAGATTGAGCTTTTTAATGGGACATCAAATAAGACTTTATTAGCATCTATTAGGTTCAACCCAAAGCTCAGGAAATAGCATTAATGAGCGTCATATATCAGTCTGTCTGTTATTAGATAACAGTATCCCTTAAAACCAGCAAGCCATATAGTACTTCATACTTTTTTACCTTTATCTTTAGAATTAGCTGACATTCTATTGTGTTACACTGGCCTTACTATTAGTAATAGTGAACCAATTTATAAACCCATTAGTGACACTTTTTCCAGAAGATAAAAACAGTCAAAATTATCTGGCAGCAATTAATCTTAATGGCTGTATGCAGTAAACAGCAATGGGCTAATTCCAGCTCTGTCAGCCCCATCAAACAATCCCGCATTAGGCAGCTTTTCAGTGATCCATTAAGCATATTCAGAACAACAACAAATTCAATGCTGAAGGCATATGCACTAAACATTACAACAGTGATCTTCTGAAGCCATCATTATCTCTTAAATAGTACTTCCCCCATGTATTATCATTATGCTGTACATTAGAAATACTTTGATTAAACTCCCTTAATTCATAACAGACAGCTGCAGACCATTTATGCAGTTAATCTCAACACAACAGCTATTGAGGAAATATAACAAATGAAGGCTGTAAACTGGAAGTCATTACTATGAAAGATACTGGTTTTCTAGCCCTCTTAGAGCAGAGTGCATCGTAAGGATGGGCTTTGGGCCTACAATAATGGGGGAAGAAACCGTTAATGACCTTCACTTTCCTGTAACATCTGTCCCCAGAGTGGTTGTGCCTCAGGCTGAGGGTGTGAGTGGTTCAGACCAGGCCATGTGTCCCCTGTATGGACAACCCAAGGGCTTCCCCAAGGAGAGCCAACGCTATGGTTAACATCTATTTTCCAGCTCTGGTATTAAGAAGTCAACGTTTTGGTTGAATATGCATAATCTCATTGATTTCATGGAGTCATTAGTGTACAGCATTGAAAAACTATTCTGGTTGTAAATCACCATTAGCGAAAGTTTTTGATTTCCCTTTATAACAAGTAGTGTCTTTTTAGGTTTAATTTGTAGTACTTGCATTTACAGACTTAAAAAATATCCCTACTAAATTTCCTCTGTAAACATTCTTCCCCAAGTGGCATTTTCACTTAACAATTCAGAACCGTTTGCATGCAAAGGAAATGTTCAAGGAGCCCCACCCCAATCTCATGTTCAGCGGAATAAAATATGCACTGACTTAATTTGATGAACAAGAAATCTGTGTCAGGTTTCTCCAATCCTACACCTTCACAGAATCTTTCCTTTTCACAGGTAAAGGAGCCATAAACATGGGCATGAATAGCCTCTATGTGCCTGGCATTTTTTTTCTCCGTCTCATGTAGGGTTTATTTCATAGTCCTGAACCACAGACACCATGTCTACTTTTTGACGAAATGGTCAAGTAATTAAAACATAAATTTCGAGTCCCCTTGCCAACTGTGACAGTACTTCCAGCTTGTGGGGTTAGCACAAATGTATTAAATATTGATTCAAAATGTAAAGCGCCATCATTGTGGAGTGATAATAAGGGTCTGGCTTTCAGAGAAAAAGACCAATCCCCGAGGCAGTGTATGTTGAATGTCTGAGCAGATTTCCACCATCAGCCGAGCTTGACTCATCCTTTTAAGGTGTCCATGAACCCAAGAACATGTTTTGCTGGACAGTCCCCTTAGGTCACCTTTGGGGCTCCTCTTTGTCCCACTACCACCTCCTCGCCCCTCACTTTTGGAACATAGTGCTTTTTAAAAATGGCAGCTCTAGGGAGCTTTTCTCAATGTTTTTCTACTTTCCCTTAAATGTTTTTGAAAGGCATGAGTATCCTGACTGTGAGCTATGGGCCTTGTTTTTCAGACGTATGCGTAACAAAGCTCTGGCAGATCACTCCTGGGCACTCTGATGCTGATCTCAGTTCCCAACAACCAAGAATTTTCACCCCTTTGAAAGGTCTTTCCATCTGAGCCTTAGCTTCCTGTATGTGAGTTACAAAGCTCCACTACCAATTGATGTCATACAAATAAGTTTGAGCAGTAATACCCTTTCTTAGAAATTCATAACACATGTCAGCATAGTAAACCCTCTGAGAAGTCCTAGAGAAAGGAAGCCTGTTTAACTGTGATTAACTCAGCATGCCCAAATATACTTGGCTGATTTTTTTTTTTTTTAAATAGAACAACTGTTAACTAATCTTTTACAGAATATATTTTGGGTCACATTCCTCTGAATTCTTGCTTGTAATATTTATGTTTCAACATTAATCTGTGGCAGGAAAGAACAAGTTTGTAAATTGATTAATTATACTTTCTTCTAATTTTTGTTTGTAAGATTCAGTTAGCTCAAAGATACTCCACTGTTGCCAAGTGGCCATCAGCAAATGAAATTAGGTTTGGAATTTACAAACTTGTTTAACTTTTTGATTTTTGCTGTTCATTCCAAGAATCTAAGTTCAGTAAACAGTATTCGCATAGACATTTTTCTGACTAGGACATAAGGTTCACTTCAACTAATAATTAGATTTTTGCAACTGATGTTAAGCATATGGATAATTCATGAATGTGCTAATTTTTTCTGCTGTGGAACATTATTGTTAGCTATAATACAATTATACCTTACATATAGAGTTCTATCTATATAGATTTACATATGTCTGTATCTTTTCTCTATTCAAAAGACTCCAAATTATAAGTGGGTAACTTCTACATGCTTAATCAAAGCACATTGCTTGAGATCTCAGATTACATTTTCCTAAAGGACTATACACATATTACAAATTGTGATTATATTCTTGATCTAACCTACAAAAGTCTGTTTAATCTGCTGCAACTATATGGCTGAAATGTTACCCACATACTCTAAGAAAATAAACCAAACACCAGTATGGTTGACATGCTGGTAGATTAAACCATGTAGCAAAATGATAAGGCAATAAAATTGAATATGAAATTCTTTTAAAGGTTTGATCTAAAATGCTGATGGTTAAGGAAACGTAGGTTTAATTTTAAAATACAAGGTCGTAGTCCAAGATATGTGTGTATGTATGCACATGTGTATATCTGTGTATACATTCTCCAGTATTTCTAATTACCTTTCCAAACTCATGCCCTCCCCCATGAAGCCCTCCATGATACAGAGAGGTAGTAGATAGCAGACGGCAGATAGACGAATATCACAGCAGGTGTGTGAAATATATGTGGATGAAAAACAAAGAGTGAATGAAAAAAGATTGTTTTTTATAAAATCTAGGTAATCACTGGCAATGATGGGGGAGGAGAAAGTTGGTTTAAGTATGTGTCTGTGAGCAAGAGAGAGAGTGGGAGAGAGAGGTGGGGGGAGAGTGTGAGCCTTTGATGGAATTAGGTGAGGTGTGAGTAGCGAAATACAGAAAACTGGGGCAGGGGTCTGCACCTGTGAAGAATTTTCTGAAGGTGAACAATTGAGAGAGGAGTCAATTGCGAGGGTGAGCAATGGAGCTACTACATGTCTGGTGTCCAGTTCACCTTGAGTTCTTCCTCAATGCCCTACATAGCCACCAAGTCCAAACTTTTCTCAAATTCCTGTTCTAGAGCTTAGTCCATGTGGGAAGCTCTGACTGCCTTTCCTGGGTTTGCTGTGTGGTTGTCCAGTGAGCTGGGGCTGGGGTATCCCACATCTTGCAAGTCCGTTTCCCCAGATGGCTGGCCCCGTCCCCTGCCCTCCCTACTGCCTTGACACTGAGGTCACTTTCACCCATCTGGCTCTCACCTCCTCCTGTCCCCACTGCTTGCTTCTCCAAGCTCCCAGCCTGTTGCCCTCTGTTCTGGGCCTTCTGGGAGTGTCTGACCACCTGGGCTCAGCCAAGCCCTTCACTGCTGTCTATGCTATGGTCTCCCCAAGCCATCCTTCATACTGCATCCAGAGTCTTAATAAATGCCAGTGTGGCCTTGTCAGAACCCCCACCTCTCACGCCCGATGAAATTCCTACTTTTAGAGAGATCTGTTCTCCGCCAACCTCCCCTACCTCATTTAGCACCTCCTGAGTGCCAGCTCTCCTGACCTCCCGGCTGCAGCTCAAATGAGTGGTGTTTACTCTCATCTCCACGTCTCCGCACAGCCTGCCTTCTCCCCTCCCCAACTCTTTTCCTATTAACTGACTCCTACTCATCAATACTAAGTTCATTTATCATGTCATTTGAAAAATCTTGGTCTCTGGCTAAGCAAGACGCTCCTACTCACTGAATTATAATTCACTGAACTATAATTACTTTCCCTTCCTGCTGAACTACTTGATAAGGTTCATTTTGTACCAGAGCTAATAGCATATTGCTTGGAACACAGTAGGTACTTTAAAGCTATTCATTGAATGAATGAACCCAAGAATATACAGAAATGCCACGAAGAGCAACTGTTCCTTTTTCTACCAAGTAGTGGAACTGCAGAATTTTCAAATGGTCAACAGTTAGTTATTAAGTAATAGAAATTAACTATGTCCTATAGAAAATAAGTTATTATTAGGATCCATGTAAAGATTAACAGCTGCTGATCTGTCTGTGTTGGGCTTGCAGGTGGTTTTATTTTACTTTTATGGGCATGAGTGTATTGCCTGAACTTTTAGAAAGGGCATGGACTGTTGTTATGATAAAAACAAGAGCAGTAATTTTCAAAACCCAAAATGTCTCTCTATCGTGCTTCATAGCTTTACCAAGAAATAGGATACACAGGGCGCCCTGCCACCGTGTTGGTGCTTCCTGCTTTCTTCTGCTTTCCTTGTCTCTTTGGTCGGCTCCTCTTCTGGTTTTGTCCCCAAGGAGTCATTGAGAGGAGCTTTCGTCTGGACTTGGTAACATTTGGTTTTTGTGTCAATGGGGATGGAATGCTTCTTATAGGATATTTTAGGATAATTGCCCATTTGAGTACATTTCTGCTAAGTTAGACTGCTATCCTTTGTGCACAGCCGATCCTTATTGTCAACAAGTCCCAAAGTTGTGGAGGATCAAGAAGAGCAGTGTTAGGAAGTGTTTGCTTTAGAAGAAGAGCATCAGAGTTAGTCACTGATTTGCTGCAAAACACGCTTTCTCCAATGAGGTAAAGTGGCTGGTTCACCAAACCAAAATAAATGGAAACCAGACAACCGCCAACTCAACAATCTCTCCAACAGCCAAGTGTCCTGAGTCTCCTCTGGATCATGAAGGCAGCACCTCTCTCTGTGGTGGGGCTGAATAGAGTCCACCCCATAAATGCTGTTGACAGCTGGTCCTTCTGAGTTCCGTTCAATGAGCCTTTCATTCCTATGAAAGTTAGCAAATTCTCTTAAATAGTAATGCGATATTTAATATTTTTTTCATGACTCTACTTCTATAAACATACTGAGGAAAATTGGTACGCTAGTCTAATACTATTAAAGATGACCTAGAAAAAAATTAATGACACTTGGAACACACTAGCCTTCTGCATTCATGACGGCACCAAGTGACTGGGGTCTTCTGTCTAGATCATGAGATTTATTGATAGGCTAAATCAATTAAGTTCAACAAACATGTAATAGGTGCCTAATACATGTAAGGGACCATGCCAGGGGGATCAGGGGACACAACAAAAATGAAGTGTTGTACCTAGAAATGAACTGCAATATAAATGCTCTTCTTTTTTATTGTGATTCTGTAGAATAAACATGTTTATTTTCATTCATAAGACTGTTTTCTTCTAGCTGAGATTTATTCTCATCCTCTTGTTAAAAATTTTGGTAACTAACAAACTACGTTATCCATTCCTTTTTAGTAAGCTTCTATTTGTTCACTGATGAATCTATTTATGTCCTAACTCAATGAATATTTATTGGATGTCATTTCATGCCAGGAACTTTCCAGAAGCTTAGAGACAGAGTGGTGAACACTATGTGTTCAGTATACACACCAACATATATTTTTAATATACAGCTGACCCTTGAATGGCATGGATTTAAAAGACGTGGTCCACTTACACAACTTACACATGGATTTTCTCTGCCTCTGCCCCCAGAAACAGCTAGACCAATACTTCCCAGCCTACTCCATGTGGATGATGCCAGTGAAGATCTTTATAATGATCCACTTTCACTTAATGAACAGTGAACAAATTCTCTCTTCCTTATGAGTTTTGTAGTAATATGTTCTTTTCTCTAGCTTACTTTATTATACATATAGATTTATAATACATTTAACATATACAAAATACATGTTAATCAATAGTTCATATTATAAGGCTTCTGGTCCACCTTTGTTTATTAGTAGTTAAGGTTTGGGGAGCCGAAATTTATATATGGATTTTGACTATAAAAGAGGGTCAGTGCCCTTATCCCCTACTGGACAAAGGTAAACTGCATACCCACATATATGTAGGTGTACATATGTATATATGGGTTTGTGTATGCATGTATAAATGTTTATTTATGTATGTAAGTCTATGTATGCATGTATAAATATGTATGTATGTGTATATGCTCATATATGTGTATATCCGCACATATACATCTCTCTCTCTCTCACACACACACATACACACACACACACACACATCTTCTTTATCAGGAATTAATGCAGGCTGGGAAGAGAAAGCAAACAGAATGAGAGGGCCAAGAAGGTGGGGAGCTCCTCTGAGATGAGAGTGCTAGGCAACCCTTTCTGAGAAACAGGCATTTGAACAGGACTGTGTGCAGGGCTGGGTGATGAGAGCCTTACCAGGCTCCTAGTCAGTGCCAAGGCCTGTAGTACAGTGAGCCGGGGATGTCGCTCCCGCATGGCCATAGTAGCAAAGTGGCAGAGGGGTGAGTGGCAGGTGGAGGCTGGGGCTGAGCCTCGGTTGGCCTCCTGAAGGGAGGAGCTAGTAGGCCAGAGTAAGGGGTGTGGGCTGCTTTTCAATTGCGGAAGTCCTTGAGCACAGAAGAAACTCAATCAAACCTTCATTTTAAAAAGGACTGCTCTGACTTCCTGGTGCAGAACATCTTGTACAATAGAGGAAAATGAATAAATATCTGCTCCTTTATTTCAGACCTAGGTCCAAATTAATTTGCACAAACATACTACTTTTCTTCAGTTTCAAGTACACCAAGAGTAATTTGTTGGGATAATCACTGTCATCAAAGGCTGATTCTACCTAGACGATTTTAACTCCATAAAAGTAAAAACTAGGCAACAATTAGAGCTTCCCTGGTGAGCTCCTGCCTTTAGAAGTGTCTGAGAGGTGGTTCCCTGTCCGGGTACTGAAGGAGTGATTCCTACACAAATCCTGGGTTCCTTTATGATGCTGTCCTGCTCTGGGAGTTTCTAATTCTCTGGATTCATTTGCTTTCTATGTACTAATATAGGTGACATAGGACTCTAGGCTTAAGATAAGACATGAAGAGGCTAATAGACATTATGCTGGGCTCCCCACATCCCTTTAAGATTCAACAAACCTATGGTGCATTTTACAGGGGTACATGATAACTACTAAGTGTAGAATATAAATGTCTGAACATAATAACCAGGAAAATGCAGTGAAGGCTATATGAACCAGTTTGATGGAAGTATTTCAAATTGTATACAAACCCAGCACATTTTAGCCCATAATTGCATTAATGTACACAACTATGATTTAATTAAAAAAAAAAAAAGACTCAACAAACTCCTTCTGCCAGCTGCTGGGCCTGGTGGTAGCAGACAGGCCTCAACTGTCTACTTCTCCTGAAAGCATCCTTGGCTGCAGGGAACTGTCTGGCCCAAAGTCACTTCTTCCCAGAGCATCTGATGTCAGTAATGGGATAGGGGTGTAAAGACCTGAACCCCTTGCCTCAACTTGGGGCCACTTCGAAGCCATCTAGTCAAAGAGCTCCCCGAGGTCAGCAGGGGCTCTGCTGAGACTGCCTGGGGCCAGCTCATCCTCTACTAGTCCTGCCTCCACCCCTTTCCTTCCTGCCTGTTGGTCCCACAGATCTCCTCCCTCAGCCTCCTGTACCCTGAGCTCTGGCTCTTTGTCTGTACTCTGGGAACCCTGCTGGAGAGCACCATTACATACGGAAATGCAGAGTCTCTGATGCTGCTTTCCCATGTTGAGCCCAGGGGTCTTGTTTGTGTCTTGAAGAAGCTCATGATCACACCGGCTTTAGGGGGGCTGCAGGCCAGCAAGACCTCACTCTGTCCAGGAAAGGGGGCTATTTTGGGAATCTCTATACATGCTCCATAGAGGGGCATGGCATGCTGATGGGGGCGTACACTTTGTTGGGCACACAGTGGGAGCTCAGTAAGTATGTACCAAAGATTAAAAATCTAAACCACAAACTTTTGCTCTGTACAGCTCTGATTTGGAAAGTTCTGCGACCACCCTGAGCAGCAGAGTACTCATGAACGCTAGTGATGGGGACAGCTCTGGGGGCCAGGGATGATCTCTTCTGCATCCTAGTCACAGGATGGCTATGTGAGGAAGAGATAAAAGAGGACTGTAGTCCCAAATCATGCTCTGGAAACTGAGAGGGAAAACAGGCCATCTAGCAATGTCAAGTGACAAAAGACTAAGAGAAATTCTGAAGTCATTTAAAGATGGAGATGCTTACTTCCTTAAATATTTTGAGTAAGTATTGCAAATTATAACTTCACCCCTCAATTTTATATCTTCCTCTGATATTTTATTATAATATTATAAATTATTTATAATATTATTTAATATTTATTTTTCCTGAAGCACTTTGAGAACAGAATTTTACTTTGCAAGTATCTTTCATACCCATTGGCTTGTTGGCATCTACAAGTTAGATACACGATATCCAACCTTTTGGCACCAGGGATCAATTTCATGAAAGACAATTTTTCCATGAACTGAGGATGGGGTGAGGATTGTATTGATATGAGTCTGCAAGCAATGACCCACTATGGTCTCTGTGCATCAAACCTCTCTGCTAATGACGATCTATATTTGCAGCTGCTCATCACTGCTTCTGCCCCACCTCAGATCATCAGACATTAGACCCCTCAAATGTGTAGTTTGTAGTAGGATTTGAGAGCCTATGAGAATCTAATGCTACTGCTTATCCGACAGGAGGTGGCAGTGCCCCTAGAGGAAGCTTCACTTTCTCACCAGGCCATTCACCTGGCCTGATCTATGGCCCAGAGGTTGCAGACCACAGAGTTAGATGATAAATTTAGTTATGATACAGAACTTCATTAAATGTGATCTGTATAGCATAGGGGTCCCTGGACATTAGTCTACATTTTATTGTATTTCAGTCTAAGGGTAGGGGGCAAATTTTGTGGACAGTAGTTTGAATTCTGTAGATGCATTATAAGGAAAAAAATACTTCCAAATATATTGTATTAGAAGAGTAAATTCTTCAGCCCATTCATAATAGGTTATTGATGAAAATTTCCATTACTTCCATGCTGCTCCTAGTCTGTGTGAGCTTCTCTAATAGTAAAAACATTTTTAGGAAAGAGGATGGTCCAGGGGTCTAAGCTTGAGAGACCCAGCTAGGTTCAGATCCCGGTCCTCCCTAGATGCATGGCCTCAAGTAAGCCACTTAGTTCGGTTTCTTCATCTGTGAAGGGGGATAAAAATAACAGCACCTAACTTAGAGGACTTTTATTTTATCTTATTTTTTTGAGACAAGAGTCTCACTCTATTGCCCTGGGTAGAGTGCCGTTGCCATGTCATAGCTCACAGTAACCTCAAACTCTTGGGCTTGAGCAATCCTGTTGCCTCAGCCTCCCTAGTAGCTGGGACTATAGGGGTACACTACCATGCCTGGCTAGCTTTTCTATTTTTAGTAGGGATGGGTCTTGTTCTTGCTTAGGCTGGGTTATAACTCCTGAGCTAAAGCAATCCACCTTCCTCAGCCTCCCAGAGCACTAGGTTTACAGGCATGAGCCATTGCATCCAGCCTATAGGATTGTTTTGAGTAGTTAATACATATCAAACACTTCAAACAGTCTCTGGAACATTATAAGCTGCAAGTAATTAGCTAGTATTCAAATACATTTTCCTCTTTAAAAAAATGTGCATTCAAAGTATTATGACGCCGTTTTTACAAGACTGGGTTCATTCCATTTGAGGATGTCACTTACATGATTGCAAACAGACCAACCTGGGAACATATTTAAGAGCCAAATGTTGTGCCAAGGGAAGGCAGATAACTGCTCCTACCCCTGCCTCACCATGGAAGGGCCCATGGCTTTTCCACCACTTCCAGCTGTGCAGTTCATTTATCAGAGCTTTGAGGAAATGGTTTATTCTACTCATTTTATTCCTCTTGTCTGTGAAATGGGCACAAAATAATCATTTAGAGTTCAGTGCAAAATACTTGCTGAATAATAAATTACACAATGACCTGAATGAAAGGATATTAGAGATAAGAGGTAGGTAGCCTTTGTGACCCTGTGTGCTGTGGTATTGCCTCCTTCAAGAGCTGCTTGCAGTGCCTACTACTATTTCTTCTACACCAGGCCTTCAGAGTTTAGTCTTCCCCTCTGGATTCTGCTCATTCTGTAACAAAGCCTTGCTTTGGAGTCCACCAGACCTGGCTTAGACCCATGCCTATCAAAGTGGGCTGATTGCTGCTCTGTGGCATCTGATCCCCTATTGCAAAGGACTTCTGTGAACAGGAAAGAGGCCTCAATAAGGCCATGTCTTTTGAGCTTAAGGCCCAGGACCCAGGAATGGGTGGCTACCTCCTCTCCTTCCCCATGTGTAAGATGGTGAGTGTTCTTACATCTGCAAAGCTCAATGCTTGGTGCATCATAGGCGCTTCGCTCATGATTGCTAATTCTGAGTGTGCAATAAGTTATTTCTTAAGTCAAGTCTAGGACCTACAACACAGTTTTTGTCAACTTGAGCCATAGATCATGGCTTTCCTCTGGCACAGAAAACTCCTTTTGGTAACCTATTCTTGTTCAAATGCCTTCATTCCACAAACGAAATAAGCAAAAAGACGGTAAGAGATTTGTTCATTTCAATTCACACAGTATATTTAACTTACAGCGATGGTATGGAAGTGTTTTCCGCTCTTAGGTATCTTATTTCTCCATTCTCTGAAATGGGTACAATACTAATCAAATGGTTAGGATTTAGGGCCAACTGTTTTCTGAACATTGGGACTGTTAATAGCATTTTGTGTGTTTCATTTGAATAATATCACTCAATCAAACTTACTAATAAAAACAATAGGGTTTAAATGACCTTGTAGAGATTCACTATGTATGTCTTCAAAAATACACTATTATGGGCAATGGGGGAAATGTTATAACAACATTCAAAGCCCTGGACCAATGATTCTTTTCATTTTTTTTTCCCTCTGGTTTACATCACTAGAAAAATTCTTCCTCTAAGATTAGTAGCAACTAATGTGAACTGTAATTCAGATATTGGGTATGTTTGTTCTGATAGCCTTTCCTTGTGTTTCTGCACAAAGCTATGTGGATATGGATGCTCAGAATACTATATATTCTAAAGCAATAAAACCTAATATGTTATAATATTATTTTCTGCTTCTATTCAAGAGAGATACCTAAACACTGAAGTACAGTTTATTCCATCTTTCAATTATCTTTTTTAAAATAATGATTTTCCTCTGCCGTTCATACCTCCCTCCTCCTACTTTTTGAGTTTACCTCCCTGGATTTTGTGAGAATGGGGCCTTTCCACACAGAAAGAAGAACTTTCTGGAAGGAACTGCAGTCTTCTCTCTCAAGTCAAGTCCATTTATGTCTTTCTTAAAGCTACAAAACAATGTTTATATTCACACGAAGTATTTCAGCAATTCATAGCCAATTTATCAATGACCACGCCGCTACAGGCACTGCAGTTTAGAAAAATATACCAGCTCACTTAGTGTTTATATAGACTCAGAAAGGCCTGTGTCCTGGCAGGGGGACAGGCCGCTGGAGTCATTAGAAAGGTACACTGGTGCGCCTGCTTGTGATGGCGGAGAGATGTTTGCATTATAGCCCAACACATCATTAAGGACACAATTGTTATTTAATGTGGCACAATCATCTTTCTACTCTTCATGAAATCCACTTAAGTAATTACCTTCTTAGCTCATTGGCTCTGTGAGCTGCCTGGTTACAAAGGGTTATATCTAAGGAAATATTAAAAACCGGCTGACACAATTGCCCCCTTTAAGCTGACTTATATTTATTAACATATTCAAAATGAAGATCTTTTCTTTTCTTTTTTCTTTTTTTTTTCCCCCTTGCCCTGAAAGAGGGAGGAAACTCCAAGGTAAATAAATGCTCTGGAGCGTTAGCAGGATTTACAAAGAATAAGAACACATTAGCCAAAGTCTCCTCTCTGTCAGCCATTCTTAAAAAACAGCTTATACCTGCAGAATGCCTAGCTCTTTGCAGTTTCGGTTTGACATCTGTTTTAGCCAATCAATTTTTCATTAAAGTCAAAATGCTGTTTTAGAATTTGCCTTGGCTTTCTCTTTTTCAGACAAGAACAAATTTATGACGGAAATATTCCTTTACAAACCCCGATGCAATAGCTTACTAAGCTGTGAGGATCTTCATAAGTGGCAGAGTTTTGAAGACTCCCTTTGAATAGTCTAGATATTAAGACGGAAGATTTAAAGAATCCACAGAACTTATTTTCAGAGCCCATTTGAATGTCTTTCAAGCATGTTTTTTTTTTTTATTATGACGTGTCCAAGATGAGCTTGCAGAGATTTAGAATCATTTAAGCAGAGCCGCGCCGAAGTACAGAATCGAAATTACTTGAAAACACACATCTGCATTTTAAACTTTAAGCCTGCTTTCAAAATACACTGTACAATTCGTGTTTACTATAAATACAGCGAGGTAAGTCTGAAATACCTTTATCTTATTTGGTAGATCTGTGTTTGAGCCTCTTTGTTTGAACAGTAGTGTCAGCTGTATTTTACTTTATTATATAAAAAAGTTTCAGAATTTAATTAAGGGTCAAGTACCAGCAGTGGATAAATGCAACAGCTAAAGCATATTTCTGATCACTCTGAAGTCTGCAATCATGAAAATTATTATCATTGAGTAAAACTGGTCTCAATGATGGTGACTGGGAGATGGATTCTGTGTTACTCAGCCATCATTTACATAATAATGGGTTCCAGTTTTCATCAGCACCTTTTGTTTGTACAGTGCTTACTGCTACAGTAAATTGTCAAAATGTCATTCCTCTCCAATCAGCCAGAAAATATCAACAGTAAACAAGGCACAGGAAGAAATTCTCTGATTAGAAGCGTGACAGAGGAAGAGTAGAGCTGAAGACTCCATGATCGCTCGAAACATGTCATTCTGGCGTTCCCAATAACACGGTCGCACAGCTTATGAAAATTACTTCCCTCTCCTGCCACCGCCACCCAACCCCTTTAATGAAGAAATACCACTCTGCGACTGAGGTCACTCCGAAACCTTGGGTCTATCACCGAGGATTAATAGATTTACATACACATTTGCTGGGGCCACTCTATTCCCTCTTACTGGGAATCAGTCTCTCCTTTTTCTGGCAGGGTATTGCGGATTGAACGGGGCTGTATTCTCCTACAGTGCTCTTGTCCCTGTTGGGTTCTCTGACTCTTGGCCAGTGGAGTTTCTGGGAATAAAGGAGCCATGGAGAAGAATTTGGCCTGTGACCACGCTGCCATCACAGGGGGTGTTTGCAGAGAGACTCCCATTAGCTGACTCTCCCATTCTCTTCTTGTCGTGGCCAAGGGCTGCGGGTGCAGGATCCCAGCTGGGGAAGAGCCCCAGGTGGCAGCAAAGTTGTTTTTCTACTTGGCCATCACTTGAACTTGGAGACCAGGGACAGGGAAGGAGAGTATGCCAAAGCCAAAGCCAGCATGCAGGGCACGGAGCCTGGAGTGCCGGGTACCCCATTCCCTGTCCTTCTGCCCTCACTGCACCCCACTTCACTCTTTCGCAGTATTTTAAATTCTTTAAGGTACAGGAAATTCATACATCTTCTGTTCCTCAATAAAACCTCCCCAGGACCAGCAAAGGATGCTGGCGAATTAGTACAGTATATGCCTTATAACCATTATAGTTACAAAGTATATTAAAATTAAAGACATCACATTGTGTTTGAAATAAAAATGAATGCAGTGGCATCCTGCCAAGAGTCCCAGAAACCACTCTTGTGTGGAATTGAAACATTTGGCTCATATAATACTTAATTTATTTTTACGAAATGACAAGTTATATAAATGTATGTTTAAAACAGAGGGGTACAACTTTTTTTTTTTTTGGTAAGTTTCTTTATATTCTGGCTTATACAGCTACACATAGTTAGAATTTATATCTAAACAGAACAAAAAAATAAAAGAATACATTTCCCCAAAGTGGCTATTTTTTTAAAGCTATATATTTCCCAAATATTTCAAAATACGATCATGTAGTTTGGTGGCCCAAGGCAAGGCTCACAGTACTTTCACGGGAAATGAATAGGAGTTTTAAAATCTATTGAAATGAAATGTTGACATCAGGAAATATTTTGTAGCACTTTCAGGTTTCATACCATGCCCTTTATTTTGCTTGGCTACTTTTAATTTTTTCCCCCCACGGCTCTTTGAAAATCCGACATTGTCCAAACCCTTTCGATTAAGAAGCTTGCCTGAATGCAAGTACCCCGATGCTGTGGTGGTGCATCCGTAAACAGGGGGGCCACGGAGCTGGGCAGCACGCGGAGAAATAGGGCTGATCAGCGGTAATTACCCTGACACCTCATGCAGTACAGGGAATTAACTCCTAGGACTTTGGGCCGAATGAAGAAGAAGTTGATGTTTCACGTTGTGAATGCATCAGTGCCTGAACCCATTACCAGTTAAACGGAGATGGGAATTTACTATACACTTTTTTTTTTTTTTTGGTTGGGAATGTAGACCGGTGTGCAGAAAATGAGAAAGTAATTCAGGAAGCTGAAGCAACAGCAATTTGTATTTTTATTAAGGCTTTTACCTTCTGATGCTATATCATATCCATAATACATACATACAAGAGAAGGGCCATGGCAACCATTGTCTTGAAAAGAGGGAGCCTGTTGTCTTAGAGAAGAGGTTAGTGTGTCACCAAAGTAGGTGAAGGTATTCCATGACAGACCAGAAGAAAGGAAAGTGCTCGAAAACACAGAGCAGGAGGGGAAACACAGCTCAAAAGGCAACTAGTTAGCAGCTGCCACTATGACCTTTAACTGCATCCATGGTAACTGGGCTAAAGATGGAGTTCCATTTTATTATTCTCACACCCACAATGTTAAGCCTGTGAATCCCATTGCAATTTAATGGCTGAAATCAGAAGGCAGATCTGTGTTCATTGGACCAGTGCCGACACCCTCTTAGCTAATGAGCGCAATAAACATTTTCATGCCAGGAAACCAGTGCAAGTGGAAATATTATGCCATATAGCAATGTATACCTAAACACAAAGAAATGGTCAGCAAAGCCAGTCTTGTATGTGTGTTTGCATATTCAAAATGTCGAAGCTTTTAAAAGAAGAATAAAAAAAAATCTGCTGCTATATGAAACACTGTGGCATACCACAAAGCTTAATGTGAATGAGGAATCTGAAGAGTTATGAGTTCTAAAGTTAACGACTATTACCGCCTGTTCTATTATTTTCCTTAATGAATCTTATTATTTGTAAATGTATGCTTTCTTTTATGTGGCTCTAATATACTTTGTGATTTTTCTCTGACTGTACGTACTGTACCTCCAGCTGAGTCAAACATACTGCAAAAGCAATACCCACTTTTTGGGAAGAGGTTTTATTATTAGTTTGCTTTCACAAACTAATAATAAAATGGCTTTCACAGCCATTTTAGTCTGTAATTTCTTAAGAACTAATGATAACAGCATCATATTGTTGTCACGGCCTTTGCAACCTGCAAGGATGCATAGATCATGATTGTTTTGAAGCGCAAAAAAAAAAAAAAAAAAAAAAATGATGGTGGTATCTCACCACCAGTGGACTAGCCTTTGAGTAACATTTTATACTGAAAACACACAGATTTAAGTTCAGAGTGAGCTGTCATCTGAATCTGGGCTCCTCAGAAATTTAAGAAATAATGGTTTTCAGAGGTTAAGCAGGATTAATGCATGGTGTGAATTTTTAAGTCTATGTAATTTTTCTGTTCTCTCTCTCCCAATAACTCTTTTTACAAAACTTACTTTTAACACACTAAACTTTAGCTTTATAAATGTGCTGGTTGTATTTTAAGGTCACCAAAAATTACCCTTGCAACCTATCCTCGTTTGTTTTAATAAGGCACAAAGTATAAAACGATACAACTGCTTACAAATAACGTAATCGATGGATTTTTTTCCTTCACATTTCTCCCCAGTACTCCTAAAATATCCTCCAATTTCATTTTTGTTATATTATTTTCTGAACAAAGATGAGGGCTTTAATAACTTGTCTTATCAGGAACAATATACGCCTTTCTTAGGAAATAATGCCAGGTATTCTTTGTAAGAAAAAGCTTGAACTATTTTGCTAACAGAAACTGCTTGTCCTGGAAACTAAAAAAAGGTCAGGGAGAAAATAATTCTGGTGCTTCTTATCTTTTAAAACAATGTCACTTCTGTCATTATCAGAGAATTTTAGGAGGGTTAAAGTAAAAAAAGCAAGACAAAGGAAGTGAGAACTCAGAGACCTGTTTACTTGACTTATGAAAGGGCAGGATGTGCCTCCATCAGTTTAATAAAAGATGTTCTATCAATTTAGACAATTATACCAAAGATTAAGAATGTCATGAAGCTGATGAAATCTCCTAGGTAACATTAAAAAAATAATATGCTTTTAGATCACATCATATATTAAATGACAACTGCCAATTTTTTTTAAAAGAGTACTCAAAATTCTTTCCTGAATGACAATTTGAAGTTAAAATACTTTGTTCTTAATAGTTAACTTCATTGACATGAAGCTACTGCTTCTTGACTACGGAAACTTGACTCAAAAGAGCTTTTTGATTATTGAAGAAAAAGTGGACTGCAAGATGTAATATTTTATAGCCTCCTTGCATCCCTGCTTAATTAAAGCATGCATAAGAAATGTTTTGCTAGCACATTATGTGGTTTAAAATATCTAAATATGGCTTAAATTTAAATATTTACCATCCTCTTGACTTGGCTTTTCCTTATTTTATTGGCTCCCGAACAATTGTTTTTCTTCTTGTTAACCCAGGAAAAATTATTGCAAGCTTTAATTAAAGGAGTGATGGTAGTCGCTACAGAAGAGATCAGAAGAAGGGCTCACGATGACCTTGGCCCAAACCTTGCTCTGTAGAGGACTAATTGCAGGACCAGAGGCAAATGGTTTAACGTGGCTGTTCTTCGAGGCTTGTTTTGCTCAGTGTGTGCAGTGATAGATGCTCCTTCTTGACTTCTCTCATACAGATACCCAGCAGTCATGAGTAGTTTGAGACATTTTCAGCATGCAGCTAGGGAAACCTGGATCATTTAACCACCTTTAAGCAGCATATTTGCTATACAGACTGTATGGTGTGGACCGGGGTGGAAGATGTGCCGGTTTTCTCAACCTCAATACAGGTCCTTCCCTCCTTGTTTAACCCAAACAGGAAAGAGAGAGGCCCTGAGCTCAGAGATCACCCAGGTCCATTGTAGGCCTGGAATCCAGATCTTGGTGATACCCTCCAGGAGACCAGTTTATAGGCAGAGAGGTCATCAGCCAGTCAAGATACTGTCATCTTGAGGGAACTCTGCTGTCATGGCTCACTCTGGTTCCGCATGAGGCTTCTCTTGCCATAGTCTGCCTTCCACTCCTCCTCCCCCTCCACCCTTACCTTCCGGCTCCTTGCCCAGTTTCATGGTTTGACCCTCTGTTGGGGCAGGTAAAGCACCAGGTGTTTCTGGGTTGTTTGTGACAAGGCATAAATTGCCCATTGTCACTCTCTACTTTTAACTTCTGCTCTCTCCTACAGCATCCCTTTGCCCCTTTAGAATGTGTCAAGCCACTATGGTTGTTATCAACAGCATCAGCAGGAACAGGGCTCATTTATCAAGCTCTGACTCTGGGCATAACATCAGCACTATCTCATTTAGTCCTTGTAGCAAGTCTATGAGAAAACCAATGCTGAGAGGTTAAGTAAATTACCAGAGGTTATGGATGTAGGAAATCACTTAGCTGAGCTATAATTTCCAAAAAGACCAACTGTGATAAGAGTATCAGGTTTGGTTGCATTTATTTTTTGTGGTACAAATGCTGAGGTCTGAGGACCTTAGCTAGCTTTGCTGTTTGTGGAATTGGAGAGTAAGGGATACTTTTTTTTTTCTAAACTGATTTTTTCCTAAAGATCCTGGCATCATCCTCAGCTTAATTGCTTGGAGGTGTGGTAGACAGTGTGTAGGTTAGCCTTCTCCTACAATATGCCAGGGGCCTGCACACTTGATCCTTTAATGTTTACTGCAAAGCATTGACAGTGGATTTTGACTCCAGTCTTCCTTGTGCAATTCCTAGCCTGTGACGTGTCCATGGACAACGTTATTCCGTATCCACGGGCCCTTTTACCTGACTTACAGTTGGGATTCAAAAGTATATCGATTGGGTCAACTGACAGATTTCAGGAGACTCGTGTAGGAAAATCATCTCCCAAGACAACTTAAGACAGAAAGGGGATGTGGAAGAGAAATAATCACAAATTTTTCATTTGAGTTAGGATTTTATTCACAGACAGATATCTCCCCTCACTGTCTCCTCAAAGTGAAAAGTAGAGGATAGATAGTTCTTCAAAACACATTTTGAATTCTTAGGAAGAAAGACTTAAAAATAAAAGTATACTTGACTTTGCAAAAAAGAAGTCCAACAAGAGTCAAAAACCACTACTGTGTTCACACTGAGACAGAGCTTTGCCAAACGCAGTCTTTATACAAGAGCGTGGGTCCATATGATGGCCTGAACACCCAGGGATCCAACCAGGAATTTCCGCAGCTGAGAAACTCTCCAGAGGAGCAGGGAGCAGAACAGCTGTGATTCCAGAAGGGTCTTGTCCCATTACTCACTGCATTCGGACTGCATGGGGGAAAAGGCCTATCGCAGAAGACTTGTGGGACTTGATAACAGGAGAAATGAAAGCAACATGTTTCAAACCTGGTACAATAGTCATCTCACACCAGAGAGATGCGAAAGCACATGGGCTAATAGGAAGAAACAAAAGAAGTTGAGAGTCACTTTATGGGGTTAAGTCAGTAACATGGGAGCAATGCAGAAAACATATACAGCATAGGACCCTGCTCTTTGGGTAGCAAAGAAGGCAATTTGAATGTACAGATGGCTCAAAATGGAATTGTAGGGGAAGAAAACCAAACAATAATTCAAAATGAAAAATTGTACCATCCTCAAATGAAAATACAACTCTTCTTATCAACTCATATAGTCCACTAACCTATTCTAGTCAATGTAGAAGAGTAATTTTTTTGGCAGAGGATTCAATTTAAGCTCCAAAAGGACTCATATATGAAGAATATAGATATTTTTCTCAATAACAAGGTCATTATAATTATGTTAAGTACTTCACACATTTTGGTAATTTTGGTAGTGTTACTATTATTGTTATGAATTCCACAAAAAAAAAATTTGACAGGATAAGTTAGTCAAAGAAAAGAAAGTATTCATGTGATAGTAAAAAAAAATAAATATCACACACTACAATTTAGAATGAGGTAAACATAATGAACTTACAGATTAGATTGGGCTCTATCGTCTTGCCTAAGATATTCGAAATTATTTTGTTTTAAATAGGGACTTCCCTGAGCAAATGCATAATGCTAGTCAATGGGTTTATTTATTTCTGCTGTAGCACAGAAGTAACTACACAATTCAGGTAACCCTCATAATTCCAGTAGGCACCAAAATAGACACAAAGAGAGGGGACTCAGGGTATATGGGCTCAAGAGCCTGACCACAGCAGAAAATTTGTGTAGACACATTAATTAGTGTCAATTAATTAGTCAGCCAATTGGTCCATCTTTCTGCAGATGGCAGTTGTGCTCAGAGATGATCTCTCATTCACATTCTCATGCCCTTTGTGATTCTGTGAGTACTGAAAATAAAACGTAATCATTGAGGGTGGTTAAGAAAGTGATTTGGATGTTTCTGGGTAATTGAAATGTAAATAATGTGGGCCCCCAAACTTTGGTTTCTATCCATTTTTTACTGAGAGTATTGCATGAGGGCACAACTTTGCTGGAGTTCAACTACATGAATGCTGCATGGAATTATCAGAAGTGCAGAGGGGAGAGAGAAAGAAAGAGAGACTAGAAGAGAGAACTGGAATAGTTTGGGGCAGGCTTCGGTCCACTGGTCCACTGATCCGCATTGCCATGGACAAGAGTGTGATGCAAGGCTGAGATTGTTGGTTCTTCAGACAGCCACAGTCCCCGTGGCCCCAGAGCAGACTCTGAGTGGGACTCTGTTGACTCCAGATCTAGAAGATGCTTCTCACATAGCATGTTGTTTACATATAAGACAGTTACAACCTCAGAAGCAATGATCTATTTCAATCTGGGAGGAAAAGTGGTCTGTTGTGAATTATTGAAAGTTAGTATCCTGCTTTATTTTATAGTGGATACCAAAAAATTTTTTTCAAGAGTAATACGTCTTTTGTGTTTACATGGATGGAGCTGGAACATGTTCTTCTTAGCAAAGTATCTCAAGAATGGAAGAAAAAGTATCCAATGTACTCAGCCCTAATATGAAGCTAATTTATAGCTTTCATATGAAGGCTAAAACCCAA
>CAUYON010183485.1:0-12254 GCA_963573935.1 Arctocebus calabarensis | reverse complement strand
GAGGAGACACCAAGGCACACTTTACACTAAGGACGAAATGTGGAACCCCCCCCCTTTCCTATGCCTTGGTCAATTTCATGTGAATTTCCTAGACCTTTCCTGTTTCCTAGACACAGTCCATTCATTAATACATTCATTCACTTTGCCCTGGTAGAAGGGACTGTGCTGGTTCATTGATACATTCATTCACCTTGCCCCCAGCGGAAGAGACTATGTTCATTCGTTTCCTGGCCAAGGAACCCATACACCTATATATACCCCGAGACTAAAAGCCTAAAGAGGGAGACGGGGAAAGACCAGGAGAGAAACGGAGAGAGCTTTTCTCTCCCCACTTGAGTTCTCTCTCTCTACCAGGAGCTTTAGTGTTTTCTGTATTCTTTTCTGTAAATAAATTCTACCTTACCACTGGAAAAAAAAAAAAAAAAAAGAAAGAAAATGCTATGAAGGCTATGTTAAACAGTTTGATGAAAACATTTCAGATTGTATATGAAACCAACATATTGTACCCCTTGATTGCACTAATGTACGCAGCTGTGATTTAATAAAATTAAAAAAGAAAAAGATTATTACTTTGGTTTTCTAACACATCAGGCACTATGTCAGGGATGATGGTAGATAAAATAAACTATCTAGTGTCTATAAATTAAATTCCTTAGTGTCTATAAATTAAATGTTATGCAATGTCTAGAATTGCTTTAAGTTTTAAAAAAAGGAAACAGAACTTATGGCTGCTTGTTCCGAGGTCTTGATAAATGACCTTCCTATCAAGTCTTCAAGTCCTAATCTTGCCTCAGTTACCCAATAGCTTACTGAGTAGAAATGAGCTTGCTGGATGTGAGAATATCCATGCCTGCTAAATGAGATAGTGATTCCCAAGCAAAACATTTGCCTCCAGTTTTGGGGGTCAAATTTAGGGTTAAGGACAGAAAGAAAAGTGTTTTTTTGTTCATTTGTTTTAGTTGGTTTTGTTTTGAAATGATCTAGTTGTTATTGCCTCACCTTGCAGAGCATCAGAGCTTGTGTTTCCGCTTCTTGTCTGCCTGCTCTGCTTCTCCAGTATCCTCATATTGATCAACACAGTGTGCGATGTCACTACGACCCTGGTAAGTGGTGAGAAAGATGCAGAATATTTTATAAACTGTCTTGCTTTAAAATCACTTCTAGGTGGAGATCTGAATTTGGGGGGGTTGTTAAATGCCCATCTCTTTCTGAAGAACCAACCGTTGGATTTAAGACATTTAACATGTCATTTTCCCAGATGGATGTAACCTTTCCTCTCTTTGAAGTTTCATACTTCATTACTTTGCACAATCATATGACATTAAGTTTCACTCTGCGTTACAGCTTGTCGCATTTTTACCTTCTTCCTCTCCACCAGAACACCCGGAATGCAGCAGCCACCTTTTATTAATTTGTAGAGCTAAATCCAGTTTTATGTATCCAATGGGAATTTAACAAACAGAACCCAGACTTGGCTCTCAGACCCACCTAGATGAGGACCCAGATTCCTTGATATACCAGCTATATGTCCAGAGATAAGAGAGTTATCTTTTGGGGGCCTCAGTTTCCTTAGCCGCAAGGTGGAGATAATAATAGGATATAGTATACAGGGCTTTTGGCAGTATTAAACAAGATAATCCACACAAATTACTTAGCACTATCCCTTGCAGGTGATGAGTGCCTGACAAGTGTGAGTTATTAAAATTATTGTAAAATCAAGTCCAAATCTACTTCCCATCTCCTTTAATTCAGAGATAAGATATATTCCCACTCCAAGCCTGCCATTGAGCGTATTGCCTGATCCACCACGCTAGGTGCTCAGTAAGTGTTTCTGGAAAAGGTGAAAGTTTCAGAAGTCTGGCTTCTGTTGATTTGTTGACTGTAAGACTGGAGAATCTTGATTCCATTAGAAACAGCAGAAAGAGAAAGCTAATTGGACAGTCCTCATTTGTAAGAGGTAGAGAATGCTTTTCTTCATTTAGTAGCATAAGGTTTAAGCTTTCTATTTTTTCCACCTCCCTCTTCTTTTTTTTGTTTGTAGAAAACAGAGAAGTGAAGTAGGAGAAAGAAAAAAGCAAGTATTATATTGAAATGCTAATCTCATTTCATTAAATGAATTGTGGAGGCTGAGATAGTGATCTGCATCTTCAAAGAATAATTTCTTTAAATACCTTGAGCTCAGTATTCTCTTCCCTTCTGGACAAGTTTTCATCTTTCTTCTTTGAAAAAAAAAAAGGCATTAAATTATGTTAAAGTGTCCTAATCAAGATTGAGCGTCTGAGCTTAGGGGGATAGATTCAATGGTAAGGATAAGGCACAGATGTGCCTACAAAGCTCCTCTTAAAAACAGCCCTGTCCTGCCTTCTCCTTCTCTGCCTGGCTTTTGTTGCCTGAAGCAGCTCACAAAGCTGAGCAGTGCTTATTTCAGAAAATAGCAAATAAACACACTGTTTCAGGTCAAGTACATTACAAAGCTGGTCAGGGTGCCTGAAAGCCTCTCTCAGAGGCTTTTGCCCCAAAGTTTCCATATTTATTGGGAGCAAACCCTTATCTAAAAGAGCATCCATTTTAATTCGCTAGGGAGGACAGCTGCTGATCCAAGTCACATTTTTTATAATGAGTCTGGGGTTGAGGTCATGAAGGTGTTCAAGGCCAGGTCTGTTTTTGCTGTGCCTGAGGGTTTGTACTTGAACTTGGGAGAGTCAGATTCAAGGTTATTTTTAATTACAATTTTTAAAAGACCCTTTAAAGAAGAATGAAAGGGTTGGAAGCATGGAAGAGAATACACATACATACTCCTGAAAAGAGAGAAGCCAGGGAAGGCATTAAACAAGGCAAATCACCTCACAGGGAATGGAAGAGACTAATTCAGATGAGAGGAAAGCTATAGTGCCTCTGAAGGCACAAAATTTTATCCTAGAATACAAGAGGTCTCTAGAAAATGTTGGGAGAGCAGAAGAGAAAAAAAAGGACAGAGAAGAAGAGCTGCTAAGATAATATAAACTATCAAATCTATTCAAGAATGTTCTAGTCCTTTGACACCAGGGAAGAGAATAAGAAGCCAAGCTTATCTTTTTGGATAAATATCAGATAGGGTTAATGAAGTGCCAGCAATAGGAACTAACTCTGGCTGATTTAAGAAAAAAGTCATTCATTAGAAGGATGTTGGTTAGCTGCTGAATCACCAGGAACAATGGACAACAGACTCAAAAGCTATTTGTTCTGAAACAACACCACACCTAGACAGCAGTGAATGTCCCACTTATTACTAACAGGCCCTCAAAGTTCCCGTTTATGCCATCACGCCCCAGCCTCTAGCTAGTGAGTCCACTGCTAGCAGGTGTTCTTAGTTAGTGCTCTTGGAGCCCAGAGAGCATGACCTTGCTACCACTCTCTCTACTGTCACAGCAGAGTCTCAAGGGTCTCTTCCTTTATCTTCTCTAGCTTCTATTCAAACTCTGGGGGTGCATACATTAGACCTTCATTCATGTGCCTGTCTCTTGTCTGTGGCCATAGCTGGAAAAGCAACTTTCTGGCATCTTCAGCTTCTCTAGTGAGAGATGAGCTCCACAAACATAAGGAAAAAGATTCAGGTGGTCCAGCTCCATCCATGTAAACATGAAAGAGGTAAAGTCTCCATCTTTGTTTAAGGCTGCATAATATTCCATGGCATACATATGCCACAATTTATTAATCCATTCGTGGGTCAATGGGCACTTGGGCTTCTTCCATGACTTAGCAATTATGAATTGGGCTGCTGGAACATATTCTTCTTAGCAAAGTATCTCAAGAATGGAAGAAAATGTATCCAATGTACTCAGCCCTACTATGAAACTAATTTATATCTTTCATATGAAGGCTATAACCCAATTATATATAGCATAAGAATATGGGGAAAGGGGCAAGGTAGAGAAGAGGAGGAGGGAGGATGGGGGAGGAAGGGTATTTGGTGGGACCACACCTATGATGCATCTTGGAAGCGTATAGATAAAACTTACTAAATGCAGAATATAGATGGCTTAACACAATAACTAAGAAAATGCCATGAAGGCTATGTAGAACAGTTTGATTAAAATATTTTAGATTGTGTATGAAACCAGCACATTGTACCCCTTGATTGCATTAATGCACACAGCTATGATTTAATTTAAAAAAAAGGTTCAAGTGGGAAATAAAAGAATAATGACAGAAGTCTACTACATGATGAAAATTCGAATTCCTACAAAATTAAGAATGGGATACCACAGTCCTGGAAGTAAATGCTAGATGTTATAACCATGACTGGGCATAGCAAAGGTTCTGGAAAGAGATAGAGACCTCAGTTCAATTCTGGTTGCATTACTTCTCTACCTACCTGATCTTGCCCAAGACTCTTTAAATCTCAGTTTCTCCAACTGCATAATATATTTAATAATAAATGGCCAACATTGATGCCATAGCATCTGTGTAACATCTGTTGTTTTTGCCTACCTAGAACTTCTTCTCTACCCTGTTATGCTAATAGCGCCCTGCCCCACCTATGAAGAACTTATTCAGCGTGATCCAAATGGGGCAACCCAACTTGACTTCTCCACATGTGTGGCATAATTCAGGGGTGACCAATCATTATGCCCATTTCCCTGGCCTCAGTGATTGCCTCAGGGATGGACATTGGACTCAAGTTAGGCCAATCAGAATCCTTCCTGAAACTTTTCTCCAAAAGAGCCGTGTAAGGGCTATTCCCTTCTACCAAAGCTAGTACATTGGTAGGAGGTGAGTCTGGACCTGTGGGAGGCCACCTGTCCTACCTCACAGAGAACTCTGCCAGAGATGGAAATAAAAGACAGAGTCCTAAAGCTATTGTCTGAATCCCTTTATCCAGCTGGACACAAAGGCAGCTGCTCCCCTGTGTATCTCAGTTATGATAGTCAATACATTTCCTTTTATGTTTAACCTAGTTTGTATTGAATGCCTGCCACTCGCAACCTAAAGAGTCCTGAGGAATCCAGTCACTGAAAGGATTGCATGAGATAATGCTAATGATATGCCTAGTGGGGTGTCTGGTGAATGTTTGATTTTTGATCTCCTTTGCAATAGGTGCAGGCAGTAAGCTTAACTCCAATAAAAACTGACATTATTTTTATTTGCCTCATATAAGACTTGGCCACATCCCATATCACCTGTCATTTCCTAGGCTAAATGCATTTTAAACTTGTGCTAATAACATTCCCTCCACTGTTTGCTTTCTTCTTTACAAAGAAAACAATTTCACCCCAAACAGTGCTATCTCTGCTCACTTGGGCTGCCTGGGAGAGGGCCTTGCAGTTTATAATTAAACTGTTTGCTACGAACAAACAGAAAAAAAAAATTTCCCTCCATAAAAAAAAAGAAATTCCTTCTTTCCTGAATGTGTTTTACTTTCCCTTTATTCTACCTAAATCTTATACTTTTTGAGGCCTAAGTATTGCTATTGGGTGAAACCAAGCCTTCCCTGGCTATGCCAGCCTCCATCAGTTTCCTCCTTCTGGATTATATACAGTATATCATGTACTGCGTACCACAGCCTTTATTATTTGATTTCCTTATTTGACTACATGACTATTTCATGTGTTTGACTCACTTGCGAAGCTTCATTATACCTTCACTGAGGATAAGAATAAATCTTAGGCCTCCCTGTAAACCTCACTTCCCAAAGGAGGGTGGAACATTGTTGTTTTTCACAAATAAATGGCAACTGACTACGTGACCTTTATAAGAAGTTTGGTTTGGGGCACATAAATGCTCTGGAAATACTTGCTTATAAACTAATCTCACAGCCAAAATCAATGCATTTTGTGTTCAACACTACAGATAGCAAAGAATCTGCCTGAGGTAACATATGAACTGGAAGAAAGAAGCATTGGACTCCCTGGTTTTCTAACTTTAATCTGAATATTCCATCAGTGACACAGTAGGTGAGTTGAGCTACTTTGATAGTACACCAAATGCAAAGTTATTTATGTTTAATGACTGAAGTGCTCACTGTGTGCTAGAAGCATGCTTTCCTTGCATTATGTCATTTAATCTATGAGATAAATACCATTGCTATCCCTTTTTGGCAGCTGAGCAAAGTCATTTTAGAGAGGTTAAGGGATTTAACCAAAGTTACACAGGTTTTAAATGTCAAAACTGGAAAATTAGCCCAGGATTCTTAACTTAAAAGACTCTTCCCTCAACTACTAGATCATTACGTGCCCTCAATAAACAGTGTGTGTCTTGTTACTTCTGAAAAGTCAATTGAAGCCTAGGATTTCAATAGCTTTGACACAATACATTGATGCTCTAAGGAAGCCGGAGCTCAGCACTGTACTTTTGCCTTTCCCACACTCCAGATGCTACCAACACCTCTTCCTAGCCATATCCCACTTTTGCTCATGGAATGCTAATTTTATTTGCATTCTTCATACCCATATTTAGACAAGGTATCTAGTTGAGCATACTTAGATTTTATCTAAATGGGCCATATCCCAGGTGAAAAATGTGCCACCTGAAATGCAATTATGCATTCTGAATAATGTGTATATCTGCTGGGGGCTTATGAATCAATAGTGCATCTTGCAATGTACTGTGCAATTTTTTGCCATAGACATATTTGAGAAAACTAAAACTTGTCAATAGGTTGCACGTTAGTACATGAATTTGAGCCTTGGATAGAATAAATCTGAGCTGACATTCATTGACCAAGAAGACCTCCAGAGCTTTCTCATCTGTCTGCTGTACCCAAGGCTGAGCAGAGCCTAAAATGAATCAATAATGTCACAATCAAGGTAAGGCCTTGGTTTGTATCTCCAGAATAGCTTTCATGCTTCATTCAGTAAACATTTACAGAGCACCTGCAATAGACCCTAGAGATACAGAGGTAACTAGAGGAGACAAGGCCCCACTCTCTTGGGTCTGGCATGTGAGTGGAAAGCGACAAACAAATAAATACGGACGTTGATAAGATTGTTTCAAATAGTTATAAGTGCCATGAAGAAAATAAAACAGGGTATTGGTTTAGGCAGAGGCTGACAAGGCAGAAGATGGCAATAAATGGGCGTTTATGAAAGGCCCCTCTGAGGAATAGATGAAAGAACTGAGACCTGCAAGATGAGAAGAAATCAGCTGTAAAGACTGGAAAGAAAGTTTTTCAGGGATAGGGAAAGACTTTGTGTGAAGGAAATCCAGCCAGTGCAGCTAGAGAGTACAGAGCAGATGAAGAGAAGGTAGCAGAGATAGTGTTAGACGGGTAGGACCTGGCAGGTTATTGTAAGAAACTGGAATTTTATTTTAAGCATAAAACAAATCCATTGGGAGAACTTAAGCCAAAGAATGATGTGATCTGTTTCATAAACTTTCTGCCAGTCTAATCCAATTGCATGTACTTGTTGCAAATTTAAAGTTCTATTAGAAAAATTAGTTGCAAGTGAGAGCTACCTTTGTACTAACTGTATTTTTTTTCCTCTTGGAACTGTAATTCTTTGCCAATAGCCACATCCTGAAAAGGCAAGTGCTTTTTGGTAAGGATTTCACAGTATCCAAATTGCCAAAGACTCCTAGAAAATTTGCCTTGCATGTTAATAATAAATCATGCCTCAGCATGAATTATTTGCTGAGCTTCCTTGAAAAGCAACAGCCAGAAAAGGCAGATAGCCTTTCTCTGCATTTGGGGATAAACCAAAGTGTCTGCTAAGGGCTAGGAACTGTGATTCCTGATGCAGTTAATGGTCACACTCCAGTACCTTCAGAAAGACCAAGGACTCTGGTCAGCAAGACATTTGCTTCAAATTCCAGCTCTGTATCCTTGTAGCCATTTAAAAGTAGTCAAGGTATTGGACACTGATGAGCCTTACTTTTGTCATTTGAAAATGGGGATTAATAATGATACTCAAGAAGTTGAGTTGTAATAATTAAAATGAGGGCAAAGCTTACTTTGCATTGGGGGTTCATATACGAAAGATGGGTAACTAGGCTGAGAAGAAATACACAATGGCACAAAGTGTTCTGCAAGAAAAGGCAAACTAAGCCCTTTGGACAATTATACTTTCCTATGAGAGTGATGCCCAACCCAGCAGCCTTCTTTTGTATGCCCTAATCCAAAAGATATGGCCTGCAAGCTAAAAAGGTTTTTTATACTTTTTAATGTTTAAAAATATCAAAAGAATTGTGTGACACATGAAAGTTCTAGGAAACAAATTCCCATTGTCCATAAATAAAGTTTTATTGGAACATAGCTATACATATTTATGTAGTGTCCGTGGTTGCTGTATCACAAAAATGGCAGAGTTGGGCAGCACCTGTGCCTCAGTGGGTAGGGCGCCGGCCCCATATACCAAGGGTGGCAGGTTCAAACCTGGCCCCAGCAAAACTGCAACAACAACAACAAAATAGCCGGGTGTTGTGACGGGTGCCTGTAGTCCCAGCTACTCAAGGGGCTGAGGCAAGAAAATTGCCTAAGCCCCGGAGTTGGAGGTTGCTGTGAGCTGTGATGTCGCAGCACTTTAGCAAGGGCAATAAAGTGAGACTCCATCTCAACAACAACAAAAAATTGCAGAGTTGAGTAAATTGCAAAAGAGATCATTTAGCCTGAAAAGCTGAAAATACTTTCTACCTGTTTCTTTTGGAAAAACTTTGCTGACCCCTCCTCTAAGCAGCTGAGCTGGCTCTATTGAATCTAACTAAATTGTCCTTCTGTTTCTGTTTCTGTTCATTTACATTTAGGTTTCTTTTGACAGCACTGCTAATCCCAGGTGGCGTTTGTTTTACCCCTAGATATTTGGCCTGTATTTACTGCGTACTTAAACTCGGTGAACTGCAATAGGTCAAATCTGACCTCATGGTCTTTCCACCTGCCATGCAACAAATAGCATGTTGTGTGCTTTTCTATTTGGTTAAATTTTAGTAGAAAAAAATTCCTACTTAAAGTGCTGAACAGAACTATCAATTAATATTCTATTACTACATATAAATTATTGATATGAGGCACTATTTAAAGAAACACAACCCTAAGAACTTGTAGATAATTTTCTACTGGACATTAGATTTTTCTATCAGCAATTAATACCATCCTAATAGTTCCTCTTCACCCTTAAGAAGAAAACTTCTATCTCATACAGATGGAAGCCTTATACTTACAGAAAAATAAAAATTATATAGAGTCTTTGGACCATTATCTATCAAAAGCTTCCGTAGTTAGTTTCCTTTTCGCTGTCAAAAGATGTTCATCAGTGAGTAAATGATCAGGCAAATGCCCTTCCAAGTTTCTTGCTCTTGATCTGTCCTTCTCAGATAGTCAGGATAGACCTTTGTTTTAAAAAGGAAATGGTTATATGAAAATGTTGTGGTGTTTTGTATTGGAACCTACTGAGCCTTTCCCTACTCAGGAAAAATAACTGCTGCTATCTGCCTTTCCTCTCCAGAGACTCTATATAAGTTTGGTCCAGAGACTCTATATAATTTTCATTTTTCTGTAAGTATAAGTTTTTCTTGTTAAGAAGCTCCTATTGTTTTCTCACCATTAACATACAAAGAGTATCTCTCCTACGATTATATATGCTACAAATTATAATGTATGCTTCATAAATATCATCTTTTAATCCTTATTCCATTCTGCGATTATGTTTTGTTTCCATTTTACAAGTACATAATCTAGAGTTGGAGAGATTAAGTAATGTGCCTTGGGTCACCTAGCTCTTAAGTAACACACCTGGGATTTGAACCAAGAGCTTCTAGTTTCTCAAACTGCTTTTAATATTACAATCCACTGCAGAGTTAACTCTTTGATTTGCTTAAGTTTAATTTTATCATTCAAAATCTCTTTCCTCAAATTAACCAAATATAAATAATTTAAATTATGTACACAAAAGATAGTTGGTGTTTCTAATAAGAACAAAATTATCTACTAGAAAACAACGTTTCTTTCTGTGAGGTTTGCTTTGGGCAGTGTATCACAAACTCTGTGAACCAATAATACAAGTTTTAGCTAGGATGAGACTGATACATTTGTGACACTGCTAGAGTGTTTTTTTTTTTTTATTTTTTAAGGATTCGATGACCAACAACATCTGTGTTACTGGAATACAATGCAAGTCATAGATTATCTTTCAAATTTGCTCTTCAGTGTTTATTCAAATCTATTTCTGGAATCTATGTTTCACAGCCCTACCATTTACTCACCCTGTTTCTCATATGATAAGAAATATATGAAAAATAGCACTAATAATAATAGTTATTATTTCAAAACTCATCCCACTGTGATTATAACAAATGTTTTCCTTTTAAATCATTTTTACTAAGCTATGACTTCCAAACAGTAAAGTGCATCCTTTCAAGTATACATTTTGCTGCGTCTTGACACATGTTTACACCTCTGTATAGACAACCTCCATTAATATGAAGACAATTTCTATAATTTCACAAAGGTCCCTCATGGTTCTCTGCAGTCAATTCTCCCTCCCATGTACTTCTATCTGATATCACCATTTTGGATTCATTTTGATGGTTGTAGAGTTTCATATTGATGGAATCATATAGTACATAATCTTTTATTTCAGATTTCTTTCATTTAGTCTAGTTCCTTTCTTTGAGATTAATCTAAGTTGCGTATATAAGCAATTTATTCCTTTTTATTGCTAAATAGTATTCCATTTTATGGCTATGCCACAGTTTATTTATCCATAAGTCTGTGATAAGCACATTTTTTCCAATTTGGGGCTACAATAAATAAAGCTATACATTGGAATGCAAGTTTGGGATAGCTGTATATTTTTATTTCTATTGTATAAATACCTAGGAATAGAGTGACAGGATTATGTGGTGTGCTAATCTTATAAGAAATTGCCGAACCGTTCTCCAACATAGTTTGTACCATGTTATTTTATATTCCCATCAAAAACATCTGAAAGTTACAGTGTCTTGACTTTATATCAGATAGTTATAGGATTTTAGCATCATGATAATCTAGGTCTTTCTTGGTAGAACAATGAAATAGAACCCACAGAAAAACTGGCTTCAGGGAACCAATTTTTGTAAAGTCATAAGGAGAAACAACATTATCTGAACTATTAAAACCTGATGTTATTGCTTAATTTATGAGAAAGAATGCTTATAAGTTTTAAAAGAATATGACTTAAAATTTAGTCTGTGAAAGCAAAACTGATCTGAGTTTTCTGTTGCTTAGTTACAGGACTCTAATGAGTATCTGGTTTGGACATTGGCCACAGAACTATAGTAGGGACATTAAAATGTGACCTACTTCCAACCATCTGATGCCTCAGATGGGCACTTAGGCTGGGGTTGAATGCTTCCAGGTGATTGTCAGTAAATAAGAACTGCTACGTGAGAGAAGGAGCAGCGTGGCAACTGAAGAAACCTGTCCTCTGCCCCACAGCACCCTCCAAGTTCTGTTCTCACCAGGGAGCCAGGGAGCAAGCCATAGGGCTGTGTTCCAAAGTTCAATGAACTTCCATTGTTCCCATTCATCTCGAAGGGAGGAGATGAATTGAGATCAGAAGCTTGTCTCTTAATGGTGCGAAAGAGAAAGGACTTTGATTTAATAGCCAAAAATCGCTAATTAACCCTCCAAGCTGGCAACTAAAGGATCACAAGATTGTGACATCAGAGGGAGAACCCAAGTGGAAAGTACCCAATTTCAGACCAGGGATATCAAATGAAGAAAAGAAAAAAATAATGAGTTGCCTTAAATCTGAGAAATGAGATCACTGTCTACTTGTGCACATAATTCTTGTCTCATTTCCTGCTTGCAGAATAGTGTTTCTTTCTGAAAATGTAATTTTAATGTATGTATTTAGATTTTTATATAAAGCATATGGTTACATGTTAAAAAATGGAATAGTAGTTCCTGATATTTGAAGCCTAGACTTGGAGAGTAGATGCAGAGTTCTCTGAGGAAAACATTCACTGGTGGCCACACTCAATTATAGCTACAGAATTCCAAAGCTTAAAAAACAAACAAATAAATCAGACATTGTGTAATCTAAGATAATACTACAACAGATGGAAATACAGAAAGAACTTATTAGCTATTAAATAGACAACTTTTTAGATGTTTTCTGTTGTTGCGCCACATGCTTTAGGTGTGTTATTTCATTCAACTTTTTTTTTTTAATAATTTTATTGAATCATAATTATGTACATTGGTGCAATCACAGGGCATGATTCATATACATTCAGAAATATTTTGATTGTACTGTTACAGATATCCTTCATGGCATTTCCTTGATCACTATATAAAGACA
>CAUYON010183481.1:0-11710 GCA_963573935.1 Arctocebus calabarensis | reverse complement strand
CTGGGACTACAGGCGCCCGCCACAGCGCCCGGCTATTTTTTTGTTTTGCAGTTCGGCCGAGGCCGGGCTTGAACCCGCCACCTTTGGTATATGGGACCGGCACCCTGCTCGCTGAGCCACAGGAGCCGCCCTCTTTTTTCTTTTTTTAAAGACAGAGTCTCACTTTGTCACCCTTGGTAGAGTATCATGACATCATAACTCACAGCAACCTCAAACTCTTGGGCTCAAGAAATCCTCTTGCCTCATTTTTTCAGTTTTAGTAGAGATGGGGTCCTGCACTTGCTCAGGCTGGTCTCAAACTTGTGAGCTCAGGCAATGTATTCACCTCAGCCTCCCGGAGTGCTTGGACTACAGGTGTGAGCCACTGTACCCAGCCTCTGTCTCCTTTCTCTCCCATCAAGCTCAAATGCCAGGCAGCTAAGGTGGCGGAGTCATCTTCCTCAAGGCCTGAGAAAAATCAAGTTTTGATAATCTGCCTTCCTCCTCTGGAGGGCTGAGATTGTTTTCCTGGAGGCCTAACTCGAGAGCGTGAGCCCGGTGCCTTACAGCATGATCTTTCCAAGTTGTTGGCGACCTCCTCTCTCAGCTGAGAGCCTAGCATAAGCCACCATGTAACTGGGACTCCAAAGCCTTGCCCATATTGTTAAGAATCATCCATAGGATACACAGAAGAAAGCCCTGGGTCGCAACTCATCAAATTCTTGTCCCTCTGGCTGTGTGTCCTGAAACAAGCCATGCGGCACTCTGGACCTCAGTTTTCTCTTCTGGAAAAGAGGAGTTCAGTTTAAGAAATATCAACTCAACGTCCACTGTCTACAAAGCCCAGAGCAAAGATAAAAAAGGATATGTCTCTGCCCTTCTGTAAAGTCAAATAGGAGACAGGAATTTTAAAAAATGTATAGACCCCATAACAGAGGGAAGGGAGAGTAGATGTAGAAGTAAGAATATTAATACCTGATTTGCCTACGTCATAGGGCTGTGCCAAGAATCAATGAGATCGTGGATATCAAGTGTTCTTAAACCACTATGCAAATATAATCAAATAGTATATTACTTGGCTTCAGTGGGAGACACCAATTGACTTGTCTGCCCAAATCTCCTATTGTTCCTAAGAACTGCTCCTATAGCTAAATCCGTATGGTAACAGTATCATCCCCTCCCCAGATGCCATTTTGGTTGGTTGAGCCAGGTCCAGAGCCCTGGCCCAAGCTGGCCAGTTTGGATTTGGAGTGGAAACGCAGGTGACTTAATCTCAGTTAGTCTGGACTCTTGAGTAGAGGGAATACTAACCCTAGAGGCATGGAGAGCTACTTTCTGACAAGGTGGAATGAAAATGAAAGAACATCAACGACAGCAGAAGGAAGAACGCAGAGATTCAGAGAGAAATGGAAACGAGAGGCAGAAGCTCCCTGGCACTCAGGCCTCGGTTCACGTCTGGCCCTGCCTGCCAGAACTGGCACCCGGCAAGCACCAGCTCTTGCTAAAGAAAGCTCTAGTGGGCTTCAGTCTTCATTAAACAGTTTCTAAACTACAAATAATTCCATTCAGGCTAACATAGAGCAGACGTCCTGCCTTAAACCACGTAATAGCTGTGTCCCTCCTTCAATCAGTCAGTTGGTCAACAGTTATCCTTGGGTACCAACCATTTACAAGGTGAAGAAGGAGAAATAGGAAAAAAATTTGGCTGCAACCTTTATGCTCTAAACCAGCCACTGGCTATCAGCCTTTTGGTCCACTGGCTCTCAAAGCTCCTGAAATCACCCTGTTGTGCCCTGGGGGTACTTTGATAGCATCTGGTGTAGCTGTTGCCTGCAGCTCTCCCTGAGAGGTTCTAGAGGCTTGGACATTATAATGTTTTTTTCACAAGCCCTTCCTATCTGGTAATAGCCACTACATACCCCACTCATACCCCACACACTTTTGGGGAGCTGCCTCATTTCATCCCGTGTTCTTCTGCTGAGGCTGTTAATCACAGGACCATTCTCCTGACTTCAGGGTGGACATAGGTCCTCTACTGGGCATCCAATTCAAATTTTGAGCTGAGATCAGAGCAGCCTGGTCCTTGGACTCCATTGTCCAGTTGTTCTTTTAAATCTGTTGCCACCCAGATTTCCATCACTTAAAAAATAAATACCTTTAGGGGCAGCACCTGTGGCTCACCGAGTAGGGCACCGGCCCCATATACCAAAGGTGGCGGGTTCAAACCTGGCCTCGGCTGAACTGCTAAAACAGAAAAATAGCCGGCTATTGTGGTGGGCGCCTGTAGTCCCAGCTACTTGGGAGGCTGAGGCAAGAGAATCACCTAAGCCCAGGGGTTGGAGGTTGCTGTGAGCTGTGTGACGCCACAGCACTCCACCGAGAGCGATAAAGTGAGGCTCTGTCTCTACAAATAAATAAATAAATACATTTTGAACTAAATTAGCTGATCAACTGTTTGCAACCAAAGAATTCTGACACTTCTTCAGAATTCACACATCCACTGCTCATGGAATTCACGCATCCACTGCTCATGGATGAGTGAAGAAAAAGAAGGAAAGTATAGAAGAGGAAAGTTGCAGGGTGTCCCCTACCCAGGCCTGCAGCCCCAGCTTAGCTCCTATTTTAAGACCCTTGAGGGAATCTATATTTATCACCAGGTTTTTATTTATGGAAATCTACACAAGGCATTTGGCTAAAGGCTAAAGCTTATTTCGGGAAAGCAAGCCTGTGGTTTCAGCAAAGGCCCCGTTAGCTCCCTCTGCACCTGTTCTCTCCTCTGCCAGCCTACCTGTTGTTCATTTCCAACACAAAACAAAAAAAATTTTTTTTAAGTTAGGACTCAGATTCCAAAGCAAGCCACAACTGGTAAAGAGAAAAGCCTGTGGTTTTTGTTATAAATTTTCTTAATGACAATCATATATTGTTTCTACTCAATACAGATTCCTCACAAGAATGTATTCCTGATATCATAGAAGTTGCCTCCTCTAAAGTAAGACTGATAGAATCAGAAATAACAGACCAATAACACAGAGATAACCACTAGCACATCCGGGACGAGAACACAGGTCCTAATACCTCTAGATCGGAGTTCTTTCTACGATTCCACAGTCTCATTGTCCCTGCCTCTGGGAGGGAGAAACCACTGGGATTCAGGGGTTGATTAGGAACCCAAAGAGTAAGGCCCAAGGCTGGGCCTCACCCCACCCCACCCGAGCCCCTCCAAACCAGCCTCCTGCAATGAGGATGGGAGTGGGGTCTGTTTTTCTCATGGCTAAGGACAGCCTCTGTCCTCTAGATAACTTATCAAACACTATTTTTCCTGACATGCATGTTAAAGTTTTTAGGGGAAGGTGTTCTGTTGCCTGTAATTTACTTTGAAATGTATTATAAAAATAAGATGGATTTATGGCTGAATAGAGAGAGGGATGGATAGTTACATGATAAAGTATAATAAAATGTTAGTGATGGGGAAGGTTAGGAAGAGGTATGTATTTGTTCATTGTTACATTATTTCAACTCTGATGTATGTTGGGAAACTTTCATAATAAAATGTTGGAAAAAAATTTTCAGAATAATGTGGGAGTACAGATTCCATAGTTTGCATTTGTAAAGTTAAGTCTGATTTGTAGGTGTGTCCCACACCCAAGTAGTGCACCGTGTACCCTGCAGGTGCCCCTTACCCCCTCCCCTGCTTGAATTTCATTGATTTCTCTTCCTCACGTGAGCACGTAGGTGTTAATCTACAAGTTTCACTTTAGTACTGAGTACAGGTAGTGTTTAATTTTCTTTCTTTTGAGAGAAAGAAATAAGAATTTCATTTATCTATATATAAGTATTTCTTTGGACAGTAAATACTTGACAAAGAATCTGGATAGAAAAACCATGAAGTATTTGCTTCCTCTGCAATCCCCAGTCTATGCATCATACAGATTCTATGTCAGTAGGAATATTCAATCCAAATAACACAACTTAATGCACATCCAAATATTATCTAAATATAATGTAGATAAAGTAATTTGCCAGGTACTCAGTAGTGGTTTTTTAAACCCCCAAAATGACTCAATTATGTGGTAGAATCGGGCTAATGAGAGGAAAGGACAAGGAATTTTATTTGGGCGAGATGTGTGAAAGGGGCCTGCTCAGAGGTAGTGAGCTCCGCAATAGGGCAAGCAAAGGATGGACAAAGAACCATTTGACAGGGGTGTTAAAGAGTAATGCTTATTCAACTTTCATGAGAACCAAAGTCATCCCCTAGAGTTTGTGGAAACAGAGATTGCTGGCCCCCAGGGTTTCTAGTTCAAGGGATCTGTAGTGAAGCTGGAGATGTGGCATTTCTAATCAGTGCCCAGGAAATGCTGATACTGTTGGTCCAGGACCACACTTTGAGAACCACTATGGTAGGAGGAATTGAAAGCAGCTGTGCACGGTGGCTCACACCTGTAATCCTAACATTTGGGAAACCAAGGAGGGAGGACTTCTTGAGGCCAGGAGTTCAAGACCAGCCGGAGCAACATGATGAGACCCTTTTTTCTACAAAAGAATAGAAAAATTAGGGGGATGTGGTGGTGCATGCCTGTTGTCCCAGCTACTCAGAGGCTAAGGCCAGAGGATTGCTACCGACAAATTGAAGGTTTCAGTGAGCTCTAATGATGCCACTGCACCCTAGTCCAGGTGACAGAGTGAGACCTTGTGCCCAAAAAACAAAAATCTCGCTGCTAGGAGCCATCTCATTCCAAGTAAGGTATACGAAGCAAAGTCAGATTTCCTTTTAATTTCCTATCAAATGGTTTGATCCCAGCTTGCCATGTGAAGTGGGGCCTCATTCCTGTTTGGGAACCACCTCTGGTAGTAGTCCTAAGTCCTTCCCAAGCTTGTCCTCATTCACCTTGAAGCTAGGACAAAGAGCACCTAAAGTGGCCAAAGGACACCAAACTCCAGGTTATTGGTTCTTTAGGATGGGCTTTCAGAGAAGTGGTGTCCCAGTTCACGCCCAGGATGTGACCCCCTCTGACGACATCCCCACAGGCAGTAAAGTACAAGTGCCCGTCCTCACTCACTCCATGTGCCCTCTGGGGTAAAGCTGGAGAATCTGCCATTGCTGCCTGTGGGGGGACCTTGGCACAGCCCTGCAGCCCCCGTGAAAGCACACAGCCAACATTTATTGACCTTTCACTCTGTACCAGCTATTGCTGTAAGCAAGTTATAAGTGTATGGCATTTGATTTTTGTAAAAACTCCATAAGGTAGTAATTGGAAGAACTGGGATGCGCGCCTGCGTTCCTCAGCTCTACAGCCCACATCAGAGAGGACACAGGGTGTAAAGGACAGAGAAAGAGGTTGTCGCTCCTGCACTTTAGGCCAGAGATTCATCGCCTGGATGTTACAGGGTTCTCACCACACCACTATGGGCCTGGGTTCCTAAAGTGTCACCTGTGCACTTCACTCATACACATAGTTGGTGCTTCCAGGCTCACTCAAAGTACAAGGTCAGGAACGGATTCCAGCCTAACACATTCTGCCCATCCCAGCCTGTATACAATGATAACCTGGTACTGGTGTTATGCTAAATTCCCATTCTAGGCTCCTCTTGCTATCAGCATAAGTTGCCCCTTAGAGAGCCATCCTTCATGTCCCTTTCTGCCTGCTCACCTCAGCTGGGACCATCTCAGGCACAGAAGTATCAAATAATGTCAACTCCCAAGAAAGATATAGTCTGAGTATTGGAACCCTTTTGTACGAGCAGGATTCTTGGCCCTCAAAGCACATTTCTCCAGCCTGACTCTGAGTCAGTCACATGTCAAGGATTAGCCAACAGTTCTCAACCTTCAGCCCCTTTGTAACAATGAAAATACATGTCAGCATTAGGAAGGTTGAGAACCACTGGATTAGATCAAGCCTTAGCCAAGAAACTGGCCCTGTTTGCTTCATTCCTCTAGGAAGAAGGGCCACCGCTGCTTTAACTTTGCATAACAAAAGAACCAAATCAGGCCTCCTACCTCTCTGTTTTCCTGCCCTGCCAATGGAGGCCCATTCACCGTCTGTGGTGACTATATCCTGCTCTGTAAACCTATATGTTACTCTTTCTCTGCAAACCTATCTTTCTCTTCCTCAATAAACTTTCTCCCATGTTTGCCTTAAAACAAACAAACAACAACAACAACAAAACCAAATCAGATAATTCCTGTAAAATAGGATCTGCCGTCAAGGCCTTTCGCTGTACCCATTCTAGGCCCTGGCTTCAGCAAATACCTCTTCTAAAGAGACGCTTCTCTCTTTAATGAAAAAAATTAATTTTTAGGTTTGGCGCCTGTAACTAAGCGGTTAGGGCGCCGGTCACACACCCTCCAGCCTGGTTGGTTCAAATCCGGCCTGAGCCTGAGAAAAACAAACAAACAAATAGCTGAGCTTTGTGGCCAGCACCTGTAATCCCAACTACAAGGGAGGTTGAGGTAAGAGAGTCTCTTGAGCCCAAGAGTTTGAGGTTGCTATGAGCTGTGACGCCACGGCACTCTCCCCAGGGCAGTGTAGTAAGACTCTGTCTCAAAGAAAAATAAAATTAATTTTTACCTTGTTTGGGTTCTTCTACCCAAGCATTGGCAGTTTACTAGCATATAGTGAGCACCACCACACATAGGGCACTGTGCCAGGAGCAAGAGATAGAACTAAGATACAGCCGCACTAAAGGAAAAGGACAAAGGCCTTCCAAGGCTGCAATGTCAACCCAGGTCTGCCCCATGGATGACAAAAAGAGCAGAGAGAGAGGAGGAGGAGAGCTGGGTGGTCAAGAGAGGAGAGGCAGTGATCAGGAGTCTGAAGACTCTGCTGGCACAACCGGAACAGCCTGACATTGTCCAAGGACAGACTCAGCAGAGAAACCTTATTAGCTAAAGCTATCAAAATAGACCCACTTACTAAATATGTAGCTAGACTTTTCACTCCCACTCGGCTACATATAGAAGCATCCTACAAAAAAAATTTTTTCAACACATCCCTCTGAAATGCATGGTAACATTCCCATATAAGGAGCAAAATAATTGGGCTATGGATATGGTAAGTGACTTGCCCAATATTATGGAGCAGGGCAGTGAAAACACTAGAAAACAGGTCCTTAGGACCTTACTGGGAACTGTCTTAGATTTCACAAATGGCTGGGCTGTCGGTGAGTGTGGCAGTCATCTGTGACCACATAACAGGCCACTCCAGAACTTAGCCACTTAAAACAACCACCGTTTATTTGTTTATGAATCTGCAGCTGGGGCTGGGTTCACCTGGGCAGATCTGCTGGTCCTGGGGGTCACTCATGACCTTGCTGTCATCTGGTGGACTGACGGGAGCAGGGTGATTGACGATGATCTCGCTAATGAGAGTAGGGCCTTGGTGGTAGCTGTCAGCTGTCCCTCTCAGCTGATGTTACTCTGTAGCCTGGTGCTGCAGGAGCACAAGAGGACCCCCAGGAAGCTTCAAGGTCTCTAAGGCTTAGGCCCCACTCCCCAACCCCATCTCCCTCTCTCCCTGGGCACACTCAGAAGAAAGGCCGGCAACCGTCTGCAAGCCAGGCAGAGGGCCCTCACCAGAACCAGGACCCTGCCAGAACCTTGGGCTTTCTGGCCTCCAGAACTGTGAGAAAATAGATTTCCATTATTTAAGTCACAGAGTCCGTGCTGTCATGTTATGGAAGCCTAAGCAGACTGCTACAGGTTGTTTACTGTGTGGGGCCATTGCAAATGCTGCTGTGAGCCTCTGCACACAGAATATGCTTTCATTTTCCTTTAGTACATACCTGAAAATCAAACATCTAGGTCACGTGGCATATATATGTTTGCTACAGGTTTACTGTACATACATGACATGTACCTTTTAAAGGCACTATCAAAACTGTTTTCCAAAGTGGCTGTGCCATCTTGCGTTCCCACCAGTGGTATGTGAGACTTCCGGTCGCTTTATGTCTTTGCCAACACTGAGTTTGATCAATCTGTTTTTTTTGAGACAAAGCCTCAAGCTGTCACCCCGGGTAGAGTGCTCTGGCATCACAGCTCACAGCAACCTACCCCAACTCCTGGGCTTAAGCAATTTTCTTGTCTCAGCCTCCCAATTAATTGGGACTATAGGCGCCTGACACAAAGTCCAGCTATTTTTTGGTTGTAGTTGTCATTATTGTTTGGCAGGCCTGGGCTGGATTTGAACCTGCCATCTCTGGTGTATATGGTTGCCACCTTAGCCACTTGAGCTACGGGAGCCAAGCCTGATCAGTCTTTTTCATTTTACTCATCCTGGTTTACGTGTACTGTCTATCGGGAGTTTAATTCACATTTCCCTAATGACTAATGATGTTGGTCATCTTTTCGTGTACTTATTTTCCAGCTCTATATCTTCTTTAGAGAATTGTCTGTTCAAATCTTCTTGCCTTCTTATTATTGGTTGAATAATTTGAAGTATTTATTGAAGTATTGAATAATTTGAATTTGAAGTAGCGTAAGTGTAGACCCTCACTGGCTGTCTGGGCTGGTCAGGCATCAAAAGGGAAACCGGAATACCCAGGTTTAGTCTGTGGGTGCTGAGAAGCGGGAGGTGGGCTGGGAGGGCTGGGAGGATAATGGTAGGCCTGAGGTAAATTCTGCCTGCTTCACAGTCTTGTCTAAGTTTAGCCTGAGGCCTCCCTAATGGTTTTCTCACCATTAGCGCTGAATTACAGCCCCTAGATCCTCTGAGAGCCGCAATTTCCTGACATTTTCTGTGGGAGTTTCCTGGTTCAGGAGTGCACCGCCATATGCCACTCTTACCTGAAGAAGTTTGCCAAGTTTATCGGCAAATACAGAGGCACCCACAATAAGTGCTTAGATAAGATTTGGCCCAGCGTCTCGTCTGGGGGCAGAGCTGGGAACAAAGTGGTATCTAAAACACATTCCACTGGCTGGAGGACTTTGGAAAGGAGGAATGGAGAGAAACAGCTGAGGAAAGATAGGAGTGGGGACGTGAGGGAACAGTTGGAGCTCCAATCAAGGACACTGCGTTCAGCCACGGATAACTCCACGTCGGAAAGAGATAAGTGGGAGAGAGTCCAGCAGAGAGCAGAAAAACTGATTAAGGAACAGAGGAGCTGATTTATGAGGCTAATTTAATAGCGTTCACCAAAGCTCATTCTTTTTTTTTTTTTTTTCTTTACTTTGCTATACCCTTCCTCAGTTTATTACCTTTTGGTCATTCCCCCATTTTGTCCAATCATACTTTTACACAACTGTTCACTCTTCATTGAAAGCTCATTCATTTAACAAAATGTAACTGAAGCTAATTTTCCATCAGAGCCTAAGAGGCAATAGAAATGCACATATAACAGATGAGGAGAGTAGCAAACGTCAGCTTGTCTAGCAAACCCATTAGGTAAAACGAGCATAATTTCTCTGTTAAGCAGACCAGTTTTTCATCTAAACTTGTCTCTCTGTGTTGTGACAAGCCTTTTGTTGACATCTTCTCATTCTCTTCACATTTATCCTCATTCTCTCCCTCTTCCTTTTTGCTTAGTGAATGTTATAATTATAAGCAAAGCCCTAGCTCTGACAGTTCTTATTTCTTTACCTTTTAGAAGAGCGGTTCTCAACCTGCGGGGTGCAACCCCTTTGTAACAATGAAAGAACATTGCGGCATTAGGAAGGTTGAGAACCACTGTTATAGAGGAGTCTTTCTGGTTGGGTCTTTTACATGAGGCAGCCCATCCATGGTCATATCTGTATTCCTCACGCTTCACCTCTGGTCCTAGGCTGAGATTTATCCTAATTTCCCTTGCTCCTCTTTGAATTAGGCCTTTCCTCAACCCAAGAGCTCAGAGAAAGATAATAAATGATCCTAATTCCACCATCTTAACACAATCACCTATAGTGTTTTGGAACACTTCCTTCTAATCATTTTGTTCTACACTGGAACTTCTTAGGTCAAATCACATCATCTCAGTGCATACATTGGAGATAACATCTCATGATGGTTAGTTTTATGTGTAACATGACTGGGCACATATTTTGGTCAAACGTCAATCTGGATGTGGTTTTCTTTTTCTTTTTCTTTCTTTTTTTTTTTTTTGAGAGAGAGAGGGAAAGTATTGTTGGATGAGATTTGCTTTTAAATTGGTAGACCTTGAGTAAAGCAGATTGCCCTCCACAGTCTGGTCTTTTCCCTGGTTTCTGGAAGGGAAACCAAATCCTTAGAATTTTCTGGGTAATAGAAGTGTTGTTATTCATAGTAGGTGATTTGAACCAAACATGACTTTGTTAATGAGGTGACACAGAAAGACCAACCATGTGGTTAGAGGACTGGGACTTTGAGCCATGTGACATCACTCATCCTCTAGGGAAGGGAGGGGAGAAGGGCTAGAGATAGAGTTTAATGATGTGGCCAATGACTTGATCAGTCACAGCAATGCAGTGAAATCCCAATGAAAACATTGGACACAGAAGCTCAACTGAAGTTCCTGGTTGATGATAATATTTGTATCTCCCCTAAATTCATTTGTTGAAGCCCTAATCCCCAGTGTAATGGTATTTGAAGGGGAGGCTTTTGTGTGATAAAAATCATTGCTCCAGACTCATGAATGCTATTAGTGCCTTTATATGTGTAAGAAAAGACACAAGAGAGATAATATCTCTCTCTCTCTCTTTCTCTGCCATGTAAGGATACAGCAAGAAAGTATCTGTCTAGGGGCAGCTCCTGTGGCTCAAGGAGTAGAGTGTCAGCCCCATATGCCAGAGGTGGCAGGATCAAACCCAGCCCTGGCCAAAAAAAAAAAAAAAAGAAAGTATCTGTCTGCAAGCCAGAAAGAGGGCCCTTACCGGAACCTGACTATACTGGCACTGTGATCTCAGACTTCCCAGCATGTATAACCATGAGAAGTAAATTCAGTCTATGATATTTGTTATCTCAGCCAGAGCTGACTAAAACACATCCTGGTGTGCTAGGAGGGTAATGTATCCAGAGTGCACAGAAGCTCCTACATTTGGGCCCCATGTACCCCAAGGACCTTGTACTACAGGTCTTTTCATTTGGCTGGTCCTGATCTGTATCCTTCATAATAAATCTGTAATTGTCAATACAGCGCTTTCCTGAGTTCTGTGAAGTATTCTAGCAAATTATCAAACATGAGAGGGTACTAGGAACTCCCAAATCTGTAGCGTGTTGGTCAGGACAGGCTTGGGAGTCCCAGAGCTTGTGGCTGGTGTCTAAAGTATGGCCGGAGTCTTATGGAGGACTGTGCCCTCAGCCTGTAAAATTTGTCCTAACTCCAGGCAATTAGCATCACAATAGGTAGTGATAATTATCCCCACTTAACAGATAAGAAAAGTAAGGCCTAAATGGATGAATTACTGTCCTGAGACATAACGCTCATGATGGATAATACCAGATTTTTAAAAAGATTTCAGAAATCTTTTTTAAAAGTCCCAAACCTCCCCTCTTTCTACCATTCTGGGATGAGATGGCATCTCTGGTTAGGTTAGTCTGCTGGATTTTCTATCAGGTTCTCTGTCACTTGGAATAAAAAAAATATTGATTCACTCTATTGTACTATGGTTTTCCCCATAAAGATTTGCTTATTCAGGTCTCGGTGGTGGGCGGAGCAAGATGGCGGACGAGTAACAGCTTCCTTGCGGCTGGGCACAGTGAGACTGGGGAGAGAGGACTTCAGGCATCTCTGCCAGGCGGGATCTGCCCAGAAACTTCCCTTTGGGGACACAGGGAGACAGCATGAG
>CAUYON010183479.1:0-11706 GCA_963573935.1 Arctocebus calabarensis | reverse complement strand
TTAGGATGAAATGTTCTGTAGATGTCTGTTAAATCCAGATGTTGAATGGTTAAGTTTAAATCTGAAATTTCTTTACTTAGCTTCTTATTGGAGGATCTATCCAACACTGCTAAAGGAGTATTAAAATCTCCAACTACTATGAAGCTGGAGGAAATCAAGTTGCTCATGTCTATTAGAGTTTTTCTTATAAATTGAGGTGCATTCTGGTTGGGTGCATAAATATTAATAATTGAAATCTCATCATATTGAGTAGTACCGTTAACAAATATGAAATGTCTATCTTTATCCTTCCTTTCTTTGGTTGGTTTAAAGCCTATTGTAGCTGCAAATAAGATTGCAACACCTGCTTTTTTCTGTTTTCCATTTGCCTGGAATATAAATGACCATCGCTTCACCTTGAGTCTATATTTATCTTTTAAGGTAAGATGAGGTTCTTGTATGCAGCAGATATCTGGCCTGAGTTTTTGTATCCAGTCAGCCAACCTATGCCTCTTTAGAGGACAATTTAAACCATTCACATTAATTGAAAAGATTGATAAATCTTTAAAAAGTCTAGCAGACATTTTTAATCCTTTTGTCATTGTGGAAGTTGGAATTTGATAAAAAGTTTCTGGACGAGTTTCCTTTGTGTTGGAGGATTACGCTGGTCATTATGGAGAATAGGTCTGAGAATATCCTGGAGAGCTGGTTTAGTTATAGCAAGTTTCTTCAACATGTGAATGTCATTAAAATATTTAATTTTTTCATCATAAATGAAACTCAGTTTAGCTGGATACAAGATCCTGGGTTGAAAGTTATTTTGTTTTAGAAGATTAAAAATTGATGACCATTCTCTTCTAGCTTAAAAGGTTTGATCAAAGAGATCTGCAGTTATTCTAATATTCTTCCCCTTGTAGGTTATTGATTTCTTGCATCTGGTTGCTTTCAAAATTTTCTCCTTCATATTAACTTTAGTGAATTTAATTATGATGTGCCTAGGGGATGTCTTACGTGGATTGAGTCTTGCTGGGGTTCTGAAACTGTCTGCTATCTGAATTTCAGCATCTCTTGGCATGTCTTTAAAATTCTCTGTCATAATCTCATAAAGAAGAGACCCTGTGCCTTGTGATGCCACTTTGTTGTTTTCAGGTATCCCTATAAGGAGAATATTGGTTTTCTTTGAGTTGTCCAGATGAGATAGATATCAGAAGAGATGTCTGATAGAATGATCCATTTTTGCCTTCCATTTCTCTTCCTCTTGTAGGTTTGGGAGTGTTTGAAAGCTTTGTCTTCCATGTCAGAAATCCCTTCTTCTGTTTTCTCCATTCTGTTGCTGAGGGATTCTACTGTGTTTCTCAGATCTTTGAGGGCTGCAACTTCTTATCTCAATGTGTCAAAATCTTTAGAGATTTGGTCTTTGAATTCCGTGACTTCTTGAGACAATTTTTGAAATGCACCCTGAATTTCTAAATCTAACTTTTCCTCTATTTTATTGATCTTGTTTACAATTCAAATTCTGAATTCAATTTCTGACATCTCAGTCATTTGTTTATGCATAGGTTCGTCACTTGCGTCCACCAGATTGTTCCTTGGCGGAGGGGAGGGGCTGATCTACTCTGGTTGTTCATATTTCCAGAGCTTTTCTGCTGATTCCATCCCATGATTATTTTACACCGTTTGGCTGGATGAGTAGATAAGGACAAGTTGGGTTGGGGGTTCTAGAGTAGTGATTGACCAGTCCTTTGCCTGAAAGCTGGGAATGGTTTCTTTACCTTTTCCCCTAGAGTTTTGCCAAGTACCCGTACAGTGCTACTGCTTGCAAAACTGGGGACCTTCCTGGTGTGGTGTGGTTAAGTGCTTCTGTCTTATATTCAGCTGTTCTCTGTCTTACCCTAGGGAATCAGTTACTCTGGATTGAGGTCTGAGCTGTGGAGAAATACCAGCAGTTAGTTCACCGCACCTCCCACAGGCAACAAATGGAAAAGGAAAATCAGCCACTACCACACACCCAGGGTACCACTTTGGAAATTCCTCAGGTGATTGGCCCAGTTGAACAGGTCCTAATCAATTGTCCCAGCCAGCACTGTCCTCAAATGGAAGAGTTGAAACGTCTCTGGCAACTAGATAGCAGGGTCTGCTGGAAGGTCTAGTATAAGTCGCTCTGGTGCTCTGTGAGCTCAGGAGGGACCCCCAGCAAGTAGATTAGTCTGGGAAGGTTCATGCCTCTTTTCCCCAGCTTGCCCCTCTGTCACACCCAGTCATTGGTAACCCCGCTGGACTGTGATCCAGTTTCCTCCAATAAGCAGATGCTCCAGAGATTTGCACCTGCCTGGGTTACAAGGAGGTCTGTGGCTCCTCAGCCAGTCTGCCACTTGCCATCACTGTTTGGCAGGGGGAGGTGAGGCCTGACAATCTGGGTACTTGATAGGGTCTGGGGTGATTCACTCAGTTCCAGCCCTGTCCCTGATTGATGTTTCTGATAGAACAGAACAAGTTTGCAGAATTTGTTTCTTTCCTCTGTGGAGCAGACTTTGGGCTGCAAATGGGTTGGACTAAGTCTGTGAGTTCCAGCCCTTTGTCTCAGCTTTCATCCCCTGAGTGCCAGGTGCACCTGAAGCTGAGTAAAGTCTCCTCCCTGGGAATCAGCCCCCTCGCTCTGCCCTGGCCAGTACTGCCTCAGGCATACCCTTCACTTCTGGGCCCTGTGCCTCGGTTGCTGCTCTGCCTGTGGCTGCCATTGGAGAAGCCACCCAGCTTCCCCTGGCTGCCCAAAGAGACTAGGAGTGTCTCCTCAAAACATCCCCAGGGATGCAAGCCCCACTGCCATTGTTCCCACAGCCACAGCTCCAGCTTTGTGCCTCAGGGGACTGCCTCTCCAGCTCGGCCTCCTCTCAGCTCATTTTGCTCTCACCACTCCTGAGCTGGAAAATCAGCACAGATCAGCAACAGTCCACACCCTATTCACACCCTTGAGAAAATGTCCAAGAATCTGGGCTCTGTGGGGGACAGGCCTCCAGACCTTGGTGTGAGAGTGGAGGGGAGTGCTGGGAGTTTAAACTAGCAGGTAGAGAATATATACAGTTTTATACAGTTTTATGCCTGGCAGGAGAGTGCCACAGCACCCTAGTAGGGGAAGGAGGTCTGATTTTTAGAGGATCTCTCCCGTGGGGTAGAGTGGGAAGACATCTGAACTCTGTTTGCTTATTTGTATGGAGGTATGGACTTTACTGTGAGCCATTCTCATGGGGGAGGGGACTCCCGTCAACTTGGCAATGTGCTCTGTACCTTTTGTTTGTGTCCTTGGGGTCGCAAGTTGCCCCAGCAGGGTTGATGTGTGTTCTTTGACATTCTCTTTTGGCTCAGATCCAAACCATCAGCTTTCTTGCTAAATTTCTGTCCTTTAACTCTCCTTCTGGACGGGAGCTTCTGCTTTTGTATTTCATGGTGTCTGAACGAACCATGAGGTAGCCAACTTATCTTTGACAGTGAACCATGAGGCAGCTTTTACAGAAGACTCATCCTAGAAAGAATGAATGGATCTGATTGAAATAGAATTTAAAATATGGATAATTAAGATAATAAAGGGAATCGATGAGAAAATAGAAAGATAGAACCAAAAGTCAGATGACCTTTATGTAGAATATGGAAAGGACATGTCTGAGCTTGAAGAAATGGAGACAATCAGAAAATGTAAAGATGCAGTACAAAGTATCAAAAAATAAGTTAAACCATGGAGAAGAAAGAACATCAGAGTTAGAGGATTTATCCTTCGCATTAACACAGGTAGTACAGAGTCAGAAGGGAGCAGAGCAGGTGCTTAGGAACTACGAGACTCCACAAAGTGTTCAAACATACAGATAGTAGGAATCCCTGATAGGGAAGAAGATTGTCCCAAAGGTATGGAAGCCCTACTGGAGACTATCATAAATGAAAACTTCCTAAGTTTTACTACAGATCTTGGCATACTTGTTTCAGATGGATATCGAACCCTGCATCATCTCAACTCAAACAGAGCCTCTCTAAGACATGTTGTAATGAAACTGTCCAAAGTTAGCATGAAGGAGAAAATTCTGCAAGCAGCTAGGAGTAAGTGCCAGTTGACCTATCGGGGCAGAGCCATTAAGATGACAGCAGACTTTTCTACTGAAACCTTCCAAGCCAGAACAACATGGTCATCCACCTTAAACATCCTTAAACAAAATAATTTTCAGCCTAGAATCCTGTATCCTGCTAAACTTAGCTTCAAAATAGATGGAGAAATAAAATTATTTGCAGATATACAAGCACTCAGGAAATTCACCACAAGAGCAACTCTATAGGAAATACTTACACCTATTCTCAATACTGAACACCACAATGGACCACCACCAAAGTAAATACCTAGAAGCCAAAGGCCAAAGCTTATCTTCCACAATGGTGCAAAAGGATAAAATTACATGACAGACTATCTCATAAGATGAATAGAATTCTACCATACTTATTGATACTCTCAATAAATGTCAATGGATTGAATTCCCCACTAAAGAGTCACAGGCTGGCTGAGTGGGTAAAAAACACAAGCCATCCATATGCTGTCTCCAAGAGACACACTTAGTCCTGAAGAACATATCAAGACTCAGGGTTAAGGAATGGAAAACAGTATTTCAAGCAAATGGAAATAAGAAGAAAGGAGAGGTTGCAATCTTATTCTCAGATACAAGTGTATTCAAAGCAACTATACTTAAGAAAGAAATATGGACACTTCATACTAGTCAAAGGAACAATAATACAAGAAAAAAATCTCAATTTTAAATATTTGTGCACCCATTTTAAATGCTTACAGATTTATAAAACAGACCAGAAGAGATCTGAGCAATATAATATCCCATAACACCATAAAAGTCACTTCAACATCCCTCTGACAGAACATGCCTCTAAACTGAAAGCAAACAAAAAATACAAAGTACCTAAATGTGGCCCTAGAATAAATGGGAATAATAGACATATACAGAACACACCATCCCAAAGCAAAATAATATACTTTTTTCTCATCAGCTCATGGCACATACTCCAAAATAGATCACATTCTCAGATACAAATCAAATCTCAGCAAAATTAAAGAAATAGAAATTATAACATGTCTCTTTTCAGACCACAAGGATATAAAGTTGAAGCTCAGCTATAACAAAAATGTTAATTGCCACACAAAGTCTTGGAAATTAAACCTTGTACTGAATGATAGTTGGGTTCAGGAAGAGATAGAAGAGGAAATTCTTAATTTCCTCAAACATAATAATAGTGAAGACACAAATTAGCAAAACCTCTTGATACAGAAAAAGAAATCTTGAGAGGAAAATTTATTGCACTAGACACCTATATTCAAAAAACAGAAAGTTAGTGCATCAGCACACTCACAAACCATCTTGTGGAATTGGAAAAAAGAAGAACAATCCTAACCCTAAACCAAACAGAAGAAAAGAAATAGCTAAAATTAAATCAGAGATTAATGAAATTGAATACAAATAAATCATTAAGAAAATTAACAAAAGAAAAAGTTGGGTTTTTGAAAAGGTAAATAAAATAGATAAACGTTTCACCAGACTAACTAGAAACAGAAAAGTAAAATCTCTAGTAACCTAAATCAGAAATGATAAAGGGGAGATTACAACAGATGCTACAGAGATACAAGAGATTATCTCTGAATACTACAAGAAACTCTATCCCCAGAAATTTGACAATGTGGAGGAAATGGATTAATACTTGGAATCACACCCTCTCCTTAGACTTAATCAAGAAGAAATAGATCTCCTGAACAGACCACTTTCAAACACTGAAATCAAAGAAACAATAAAAAGTCCCCAACAAAAAGCTTCCCACCACAATTCTATCAAACTTTCAAAGAAGAACTTATACCCATAATACAGAAACTATTCCAAAAAACTGAGAAGGAAGGTATCTTCCCCAATACGTTCTATGAAGCAAACATCACCCTGATACTAAAACCAGGAAAAGATCCCACCAAAAAGGAGAACTTCATACATTTCACTAATAAATATAGCTGCAAAAATTCTTAATAAAATCCTAACCAATAGATTACAGCTTATCATTAAAAAAGTCATATATCATGATCAAATAAGATTCATCCCAGGGATGCAAGCCTGCTTTAACATACACAACTCCATAAACATAATTCACCATATCAACAGAAGCAAAAACAAAGACTATATGATCCTCTCAATAGATGCAGAAAAAGCATTCAATAAAATTCAACATTCTTTTCTAATTAGAACTCTGAAGAACACAGGCACAGGTGGCACATTGCTTAAGCTGATTGAGACCATTTATGAAACAGCTGATATTATACTGAAGGAAGTAAAACTGAAAGCTGTTCCCCTCAGAACTGGAACAAGACAATGTTGTCCTCCATCATCACTACTATTCAACACAGTAAGTTTAAGTTCTAGCCAATACAGTCAGGCAAGAGAAGGTAATAAAGGGCATCCAAATGGGGGGAGAAGAAGTGAAACTCTCCCTTTTTGCTGATAATATGATCTTATACTTAGAGAACCCCAAAGACTCAACCACAAGACTCCTGGAAGTCATCAAAAAATACAGTAATGTCTCAGGATATAAAATCAGAAGCCAATAACAGCCAAGAGAGAAGCTAATCTAGGACAAAAAATCTCTTCTCAGTAACTTCAAAGAAAATGAAATACCTAGGAATATATCTAACAAAAGAAACTCTTTCTCTATAAAGAAAACTGTGAACCCCTAAGAAAATAAATAGAAGATGTAAAAGGTTTTTTTTTTTTTTGAGATCCAATGTAATATGCATAATGCAATGATAAATTTCTATACTATTAAGAATAGAGTGTGAATGTCTTTGCCACAACAAATAAGCAAGGAGATGGTTATCTTAACCAGTTAGATGTAAGCATTCCACATTGTATGTCAAATCAGCACATTGTACTCCATAAATGTAATAAAGAATTAAAAAAAAAAAAACACATGGAAGAACATACCATACTCATGACTGGGAAGAGTCAACATTGTTAAAATGTCTATTCTTTCCAAAGCAATCTACTGAACCAATGTAATCCCCATTAAAATATCAACATCATACTTTTGAGATTTGGAAAAAATAATTCTCTGTTTTGAATGGAACCAGAAAAAATTTCATACAGCTAAGGCAATTCTTAGTAATAAAAAAAGGCTGTATTAGCCTATGAGACTTTAGGCTGTACTACAAGGCCATAGTGAACAAAATAGCATGGTATTAGCATAAAAATAGAGACATAAATATTTGGAATAGAATAGAAAATCAAGAGATAAAACTAATATCTCACAGCCAGCTGATCTTTGATAAACCAAACAAGAATATACACTGGGGGAAAGAATCCCTGTTCTGTAAATGGTGCTGGAAGAACTGGATAACCATGTGTAAAAGACTGAACCTGGATTTGCACCTTTCTACACTCACTAAAAGTGACTCAAGATGGATAAAAGATCTAAAATCTAAGGTATGAATCAATTGAAGAAAGCGTAGGGAAAACGTGAAGGTATCCACCCAGGGAAAGACTTTATGAAGAAGACTCCAATGGTAATAGAAATAACAATAAAAATAAACACATGGACTTAATTAAACTGAATATCTTCTGTTCAGCTAAGGAGACAACAACCAAAGCAAATAGACAACCATCAGAATGGGAAAAATATTTGCATATTATGAATCAGACAAAAGCTTGGTAACTAAAATCTATAGAGAACCCAAATTAAGCAACAAAAAAGAGCCAACATTCTCTTATATCAATGGGCAAGTGAGATGAATATAACCTTCTCTAAAGAAGACAGACGAATGGCTAACAAGCATATGAAAAACTGCTCATCATCCCTAATTATCAGAGAAATGCAAATCAAAACCACCCTGAGATATCACCTAACCCCAGTGAGAATGGTCCACATCACAAAGACTGAAAGCTGTAGATGCTGGCGTGGTTGTAAGTAAGCCCATTCAGAGAAGTGAACACTTTTACACTGCTGGTGGGACTGTAAACTAATACAACCCTTGTGGAAGGAAGTATGGAGAATCCTCAAAGAACTCAAACTTGACTTCCCCTTTGACTCTGTAATCCCATTACTGGGCGTCTACCCAGAAGAAAAAAAATCATTTTATTAGAAGGACATTTCCACTACACTGCCAAATTGTGGAAACAACCTAAATGCCCACCAATCCAGGAATGGATTAATAAGCTGTGGTATATGTGTGCGATGGAATGGTATTCAGCCACTTAAAAGGATGGTGACTTTACATCTTTTGTATTAATTTGGATGGAGTTGAAATACATTTTTCTTAGTAAAGCATCACAAGAATGGAGAAGCAAGAATCCAATGTACTCAATTCTGATATGAAGACAATTGATGCTAGTACATAGTTGGGGGAGGGGGAATGGGAGTCCAGAGAAAGGGACGTGTGAAGGGGGGATGTGGGGCCATGGGAGGTGACACACCTCTTGGGGAAGGGACAATATTATTAGAAGGACTTTACCCAGCAAATGCATGTCGTGTAACCTGGCTCTTTGTAACCTCAATAATTCCCTAACAAAAAAAAAAGAAGTATGGTCAGACTTATTAAAGATAAAGCAAGGAACACTTTCTCAAGTAGCAAACAACAGCAGAAAGTTGATCCTACTTGGAGACAGTGTTCTATGTGGCAGTCAGGGTTAAAACAAGTGATTTGTTAAGTTAGCCTTTAAATATCAATGATGTTGACTGGCCTCAAACTTTTTCTGATCTTATACTAAAAATGTTAGTGGGCTATTGTTGACTTTTTGATAGAAAAATCTTGAAGATCATCCTTAAGTCTTTTGGCTGATACTGTGTGATTTCTAGTGTGAAAGGAATGGGGTCAGGATGAGAGAATTACAGTCTGTAGAAGAGGAGGCTATGATGGAGAATGGAAAAAAAGGATGATTTGGTGTCTGGTAAGGTTTGATGGGGGGATCAATCTTCTGAAAATGAATATGACAGATACACAGGTGGGTAAAAAAAGAGGATGTGAATTTAGATTCAAGTCTACGGGTGGGTAGTTTAACAACAAAGGTGATTCAGAAGCAATCTGTGGAACTTCCTCCTTTGCTCAGAAGGTAAATTTTCTGTCTTGAATGTGATTCCATTATTGTAAAACAGTATCATTAAATAAGCAAACTAGCATGAAGAACACAGTACTGAATTCTTTTGAAAACATTTTTAAACATGAATTATGATTTTTTTTTTTTTGTGAGACAGAGCCTCAAGCTTTGACCCTGAATAGAGTGCTGTGGCATCCCAGCTCACAGCAACCTCCAATTCCTGGGCTCAAGCAATTCTTCTGCCTCTGCGTCCCAAGTAGCTGGGACTGCAGGCGCCTGCCACAATGTCTGGCCATTTTTTGGTTGCAGCTGTCATTGTTTGGCGGGCCCGGGCTGGATTTGAACCCACCAGCTCAGGTGTACATGGATGGCGCCTTAGCCGCTTGAGGCACAGGCGCAGAGCCAACATGATTTATGATTTTAAGTTTATTTTTTTTATTAAGTCATATATACATAGATCATGTGTGGGATTTGTGGGATTCAATCATCATGTCTGGCCTTTGTGGGATTCAATGTGTTGATTCTTTGTACAAATTGGAGTGCTTACATTCTACTAATTAGCATAGCTTTCACCTTATTTACTTAATCACAGTGTTAAGACATTTGTGTTCAATACTTGATAGATTTGACTTGTACCCTTGCAATATGCTCCATAAGTGTGGTCCCAACACTAACCCTCCCTCTCTCAAACCACCCCCCTCCATTCCTATTCCACACCCCTTCCCTCCTTCATCCTGGGTGATAGTTGTAATTCATCTCTCATATGAAAGTGTGAATTACTATATATTGGTTTTGTAGTAGTACTGAGTACATTGGACATTTTTTTCCATTCCATTAGATACTTTACTAAGAAGAATATTTTCCAGCTCCATCCATGTAAACATAAAAGAGGTAAAGTCTTCATCTTTTTTTAATGCTGCATAGTATTTTATGGTATACATAGATCATAATTTATTAATCCATTCATGGGTTGATGGGCACTTGGGCTCCTTCCATGACTTGGCAATTATGAATTGAGCTGGAATGGACAATCCAGGGAACAGAATCCAGCAACACATTGAACAAATTATACATTATGATCAGGTGGGTTTCATCCCAGGGTCCTAAGGATGGTTCAATATACACAAATCTATAAATATAATACATCACATAAACAAAATAAAAAACAAAGTCCATATGATTCTCTCAATTGATGTGGAAAAAGCTTTTGATAATATCCAGCATCCTTTTGTGATAAGAATGCTTAAGAAAATAGGTATAGAAGGAATATTTCTTAAACTCATAGAGGCCATTTACAGCAAACCCTCAGCCAATATCATATTGAATGGAGTAAAATTGAAATCATTTCCACTCAGATCAGGAACCGGGCAAGGTTGTCCATTGTCTCCACTGCTTTTTAACATTGTAATGGAAGTCTTAGCCATCACAATCAGGCATGAGAAGGCGATCAAATAGCATCAGAGGAGATCAAACTGTCACTCTTTGCAGATGATATGATTGTATATCTGAAAAACCTCAGGGACTCAACTAAAAAACTCCTAGAAGTGATCAAGGAATACAGCAGCGTCTCAGGATACAAAATCAATACTCAAAAATCTATAGCCTTTATATATACCAACAATAGTCAAGGTGAAGAAATAATCAAAGGCTCTATTCCCTTTACAATAGTGCCAAAGAAGATGAAATATCTGACAGTGTATCTAACAAAGGATGTGAAAGATCTCTATAAAAAGAACTATGAAACTGAAAAAGAAATAGCTGAAGATGTTAACAAATGGAAAAATATACCATGCTCATGGCTGGGAAGAATCAACATTGTTAACTGTCTATACTACACAAAGCAATCTACAGATTTAATGCAATTCCTATTAAAGCACCTCCATCATACTTTAAAGATCTGGAATAATTAGTACTTCATTTTATATGGAAACAGAACAAACCTTGAATAGCAAAGACATTACTCAGAAATAAAAACAGATCAGGAGGTACCATGCTACCAGAATTTAGACTTTACTATAAGTCTATAGTGATCAAAACAGCATGGTACTGGCAGAAAAACAGAGAGGTAGATGTATGGAACAGAATTGAAAACCAAGAGCTGAACCTAGACACTTAAAATCATTTGATCTTTGATAAGCCTATTAAAAATATAAATTGGGGAAAGATTCCCTATTTAACAAATGGTGCTGGGTGAATTGACTGGTGACTTGTTAGAAGACTGAAACTGGACTCACACCTTTCTCCTCTAAAAAAAATGGACTCTCACCGGTTTAAGAACTTAAACTTAAAACATGAAAGTATAAAGATTGTTGGAGAGAGTGCAGGGGAAACACTTGAAGAAATTGGCCTGGGAGAATACTTTATGAGGAGCACCCCCCAGGCAATTGAAGCAGCATCAAAAATACATTACTGGGATCTGATCAAAATACAAAGCCTCTGCACTGCCAAGAACACAGTAAGTAAAGGAAATAGATATCCTTCAGAATGGGAGAGGATTTTTGCAGGTTATATTTCTGACAAAGGTTTAATAACCAGAATCCACAGAGAACTCAAACTTATTAATAAGAAAAGAACAAGTGATCCCATTTCATTGTGGGCAACAGACATGAACAGAAGCTTC
>CAUYON010183477.1:0-10165 GCA_963573935.1 Arctocebus calabarensis | reverse complement strand
CCGAGTAGCTGGGACTACAGGCGCCCGCCACAGTGCCCGGCTATTTTTTTGTTTTGCAGTTCGGCCGAGGCCGGGCTTGAACCCGCCACCTTCGGTATATGGGGCCGGCGCCCTACTCGCTGAGCCACAGGAGCCGCCCTCCTTTATTTATTTTTTCAGACAGTTTTCATTCTATCACCCAGGCCAGAGCACAGTGGCACTATCATAACTCACTATAACCTTAAACTGAACTCAGGCAACCCTCCTGTCTCAGCATCCCAAGTAGCTGATGAGACTACTGTTGAAACTCCTGTCCTCAAGTGATCCTCCTACCTCAGCCTCTCAAAGTGCTAGGATTACAGCCTCTATGCCCAGCCCCCAGCTGCATCTTATAAGACAGCAGTTCTCAACGTGTGGGTTGCAACCCCTTTGGGAGTTAAACAACCCTTTCACAGGGGTCGCCTAAATATATCCTGCATATCATATACTTACATTACGATTCATAACAGCAAAATTACAGTTATGAAGTAGCAACAAAAATAATTTTATGGTTAGGGGTCACCTCAATAATGAGGAACTGTATTAAAGGGTTGCAGCATTAGGTAGGTTGAGAACTGCTGTTGTAAGGTTGAGAACCACTGCATATTTAGGACCCATTGGATACTCCAGGATAATCTCCACACCTCAGGATTCTTCATTTAGTCACATCTCCAAAATCTCTTTTATGGTAACATATTCCCAGGGCCTAAGAATGAGCTGTGGACATGTTTGGGAGACCATTATATTGCCTCCTATACCAGCTCTACTGGAAACCACTTAGGGGCCCTGCCACCTGCAAGGTACCACCCACCTCTTCAGTTACCAGGCCCAGGCAGTCATGGTGTGTGCATGTGCTAGCTCTCCGTGGCCTTCAGCCCATCCTGTAGTCCCCACCCACTTTGTCCAATGTTCTCGCACCCCTATTACCTTTGAGGCAAGACAAGGTCTGACAGAAGCTGTTGAATTCATTAACTTGATGGGTCCCACTCCCATTATGATTATAAATACTGACTGCATCGGTCACTGATTGCTCAGGGTAAATTCATACTCCGTAATTTAGTTTCCTTTCAAGAACTGAAGTCTATCAATTTTGTCTGCTATATAGAGAGAACATTTGGAATTACTGCAAAGTAGAAAAGAGACTCCTTATACGTAGACCACCACCCAAAGGCAGCCCCTTTCTCCAGAGTTGTGCTGTTCTGTCACTAGCATTCTGCTTCAGCCTCTGCTATCATTCCTCACACTACACATTGGGGGGCAAAGAAAGTGCCCTTGCCTCTCATGTCTGATTAAATATAGGGAAACATCCTGTCACCTGGCCCTCTTGCCAGACAAGGGGGTTCATGAATTGGCCTGTGGAAGTCAGTGACTCCAGCAGGTCCACAGTCTGGGGTCAACTTCCAGCTCACCATTTGCTGGCTTGTGACTCTGGGCAGCTTGCTGAGCCCATTTCCTCATCTCTCACTTGGGGATAAGAATCCTGCCTGCCTGCACTTGTGAGAGTTAGTGTCTGAGCGCTTCTCCCCGCCCACCTTATCACCCACTTTCAACATGTGACCATTTACCTGAACACCCTTATCCTTACCAGGTGACTTTCCACCTTCTGGTTGGTAGATAGCATTGCTGGGAGGTTTTTTCAGTTAGAAGTTACAGAAATACAGGCAACGCCTATGGCTCAGTGGGTAGGGCGCCGGCCCCATATTAAAAGGATGGCAGGTTCGAATCCAGCTCTGGCCAAACTACAACAAAAAATAGCCAGGCATTGTGGCAGGCACCTGTAGTCCCATCTACTCGGGAGGCTGAGGGAAGAGAATCGCCTAAGTCCAGGAGTTGGAGGTTGCTATGAGCTGTGACACCATGGCACTCTACAGAGGGCAATAAAGTGAGACTCTGTCTCTAAAAAGAAAAGGAAAAAAAAAGTTGCAGGAATACATACAGTGTGCCAGCTCACAGAGCTTCTGGAGTGTTTCTTATCCCTCTCCCTCCCCTAGACCCCCTACCCCATTGATCTCTGTGGCTCGTTGTCTCCAGTGTCTGCAGATGGCTGAGAAGATGCTAGGGAAGGCCCAGGTGCATCCTCTGCACTTTGGAAGAAAAACTACAGAGAAGGACTCACTGGCTGCATCAGGTCTTGATTTGTCCTTGAGGCAATGGCTGCAGCCAGAGGGATCTTAGGCTGTAATTGAGCACCTGGGTCTCACGCCACCCCTGAGTTAGAAGGACGGGCATACTCTGGTATGCCCTCTCCTAGTAGATGGTACGGGTGTGCCTGATGGGCCCTCAGTGGCCAGGGTCTTGCCATACAGCTCAGGTTTTGGAGATCTAGCTCTCTGTGGTCCAGAGTGCCACTGGGGCAGTATAAGCCAGATCTACTCACGTACTCTCCGCTTGTAGTCAGCAAGGAATCCTCCCCAGGTTCGCCTCTGGGGTGCAGATTATGTTTCCTTCCTGCTCATTGGAAGTGCCTGGAATCTGATCCTCTTCCTCAAGGACTAAAGTCCGTTCAGGATCCTGTTCTCCTGCCTTCTCCATGAAGCTAGAGGCTCACACTGTTGAGCACAGCCATACACATTGCTCTCACCCCTACCTCGTGCCTGCCCCCCCCCCACCTCCTAGTGCCTGGTCCCTGAGGCACGGACTTGTGCTCTGGATCCTTCTCTCCTAGTTTAGCAGAGCCTGATTTAGGTTACACAGAAGGAAGAGGAAGGGTTGCTGCATTTTATAATTAACCAGTCCTGCCACCCTCCAGTATAAGCATGCTTGGTCATGGCACTGACCAAGCTTTTCCTAAACTGCCATCTGATCATGTCACTTCCTCTGCTTTAAAAATCTTCCCAAGGTTGCAGACGCTGACGGATTTGCTTTGGGAGCTGGAGTAGCTGCTGCCACCAGAGTCTGGAGCCATGAGCGGGTTTAATTTTGGAGGCAGTGGGGCCCCTACAGGCGGGTTCACGTTTGGCACGGCAAAGACAGCAACAACCACACCCTCGACAGGGTTTGGCGGGTTTACTTTTGGGACTCCCTCCCAGACGCCTGCAAGTACCTCTTCCACCGGCCTGTTCTCGTTCACTACCCAAACTCCCGCAACACAGACTCCAGGATTTGGTTTTGGAACAACGCCTGCATCAGGAGGAACTGGATTTTCTTTAGGGATCAGTGCTCCAAAGTTAAACTTGAGCAATACAGGTACCACCCCAGCCACGGCAACCCCTGGCACCTTTGGGCTTGGCAGCAGTACTCTCACCAATGCCATTTCCAGCACTGTCACCTCCAGCCAGGGCACAGCACCCACTGGCTTTGTGTTTGGGTCTTCTACAACTTCTGCTGCTCCATCCACCACATCAGGAGGTTTCACATTCACTGGTGGAAGCACGTCCCAGACTGGGACGTCTGGTTTTAACATTGGCTCAGTGGGGAATTCAGCCCAGCCCACAGCACTCACTGGGTTACCCTTTACTCCAGCCACACCAGCAGCCACTGGAGCAGGGGCCACACAGCCAGCCACTTCAGCACCCACTGCTGCCACCACCAGTGCTGGGCCCAGCCTCTTTGCTTCAATAGCATCTGCTCCAACCTCATCTGCTGCCACTGGGCTCTCCCTCTGTCCCCCTACTACCACAGCTGGGACTCCTGGAGCTGGTACACTGGGCTTCAACTTAAAGGCCCCTGGAGCAGCTTCCAGTTCCTCCACAGCAACGACCACCGCCACTGCTACCACCACCACTACTACCGGCTTTGCCTTGAATCTAAAACCACTGGCACCAGCCGGAATCCCCAGCAATGCGGCAGCCACCGTGACTGCCCCACCTGGTCCCAGTGCAACCACTGGGGCGGCCACCAGTCCTGTGATGACTTATGCACAGCTGGAGAGCCTGATCAACAAGTGGAGCCTGGAGCTGGAGGACCAAGAGCGGCACTTTCTCCAGCAGGCCACCCAGGTCAATGCCTGGGACCGCACACTGATTGAGAATGGAGAGAAGATCACCAGCCTGCATCGCGAGGTAGAGAAGGTAAAGCTGGACCAAAAGAGGCTAGACCAGGAGCTTGACTTCATTCTGTCTCAGCAGAAGGAACTAGAAGACCTGCTCAGCCCACTAGAGGAGTCAGTCAAGGAGCAAAGTGGGACCATCTACCTGCAGCATGCTGACGAGGAGCGAGAGAAAACCTACAAGTTGGCAGAGAACATCGATGCACAGCTGAAGCGCATGGCCCAGGACCTCAAGGACATCATCGAGCACCTGAACACGTCTGGGGGCCCTGCCGACACCAGTGACCCGCTGCAGCAGATCTGCAAGATCCTCAATGCGCACATGGACTCTCTGCAGTGGATCGACCAGAACTCAGCTCTGCTGCAGAGGAAGGTGGAGGAAGTGACCAAGGTGTGTGAGGGGCGTCGCAAGGAGCAGGAGCGCAGCTTCCGGATCACATTTGACTGAGCGAATGGCATCTCCAGGGCCCACGGGTTCTGAGGATATTTGAGGGGGAATGTGCCCTAATTGTCTAGTTTTGGTGGGTTGCAACAAATCTTGTTGCAACAAGATACTTGTTTGTTTATTTCTTTCCTTCAAATGATTGTGCTGTTGAGAGAATTGTTCTTTGGTTTAACTTTTTCCCCTTAGTGAAGAGGAAGTATTCTGAGCCCTCTGGTCCAGGCAATAGCCTTGTGAGTGTGGTTTCTGTGTTTCATTTGCATATCTTAGCTTCCTTTCACCTACTATAACCATAGCCACTCTTCCTTCTGTCTCCAGCCAAGCAATAGCTCCAACTCACCTAAGAAAAATCTTTATGGGTGGTGCCTGTGGCTCAAAGGAGTAGTGCGCCTGCCCCATATGCCAGAGGAGGTGGGTTCAAACCCAGCCCCAGCCAAAAACCACAAAAAAAAAAAAAAAAAGAAAGAAAAGAAAAACCTTTACTTCCCAGCCAGGTTGGGTGGGCAGCCATGCACGCCGTCCAACACATAGTCACAGGTGCAGTGAAAAAGTACCAAGATTAAAAGAATCTCCATCCTCAGGAGACAGCAGCCTAGTTCTCAAGTGTAAGATGTGTACTTTACTTGTCAAAACAACCAAGACAAAGAAGTGAATTGTGACTAGAATAGACCAAAGGGATAGAGAATTTCAAAGGCTAAAAGCAGGTCAGCTGAGGGGCCTGAACTAGGTATTGAGGAAAGAGACTCAAGTCAAGAGGTCTTCCCTCTCCAAGTGTCTCCTGAGGCCTCACCTCCCCAGGAAGTCTTCTCAGCCAGGAAGCTCAGTCAGTTGGTTCTTGCAGGTCCCCATAGCACACCAAGCTTACCCCTTGGGTAATACTTGCAACACTGTATTGTGTCGGCTTTTTGCTTCTCTATATCAGTTAGATTGTGAGCTCTTGTGGGCAGAGAGTGATTGTTGTTCCCCTTGTGTCCCCAGCAGGGTCCCTGTCACATTTGTTAAATGAAAGAATAATGAAGGTGAAACCCAATGTTTTGTTAATCCACAAAAATGCCTGCTGAAATGGCTACCCATGGTGGCCACAGATTTGTTTCTGAGCTTCCCAATGCCAAAGCTAACCTAGTCAGTTACAGAGTCCAGAAGGCAGGAGCCAGCCTGTTGTAGCCCAAGTCTTTTGTATCTGTCTTTATATCCTCGTTGCATTTGCTGAAGTACTTAATGTTGCTTATGTTGTTGCTTTCCTAAATAAAAGATTTGTAAAACACAAAACGTTGCTATTAATATGGATAAATGTTAGAAGGAGAAGCTTGAGTTAAAAAAAAGAAAAGTTCCAAGAAGACTATATCAAGTGGGATGCCATTCTTAAGTCAAAAGCAAGAAAAACTAAGCAGTACATTGTTTACATACATGTCAGGATGTGATGGAGCAGTTTTTGTTTGAAAGGGAGTAATACACAAGTTCAAGTTATGGTTTCCTTTGGGAAAGGGTGGGGGTGCTGATGGTAGAAGTTGTCATGGCTGGTGTTCTGGGTAGGCCCCAGGTGTTGTGATATCTTAGAATGTACACAGATGTTAAGGCATTTGGCACCATCCCTACCCCAGTGGTCACAGACATCAACAGCATTTCTTTTTGTTACCTGGGCTTGATAGAAGATTCTGGTTCTTCAACAATGGAAAACAAAGAAAGCTAGGATGCCATCAGGTGATTTCCAGATAGTGGTTCAATGTTCTGCCTCAGCCCTACAGCCTCCCTCCCATGTCTGGAAGGATGCTAAGGACTTAGATCTCTCTCCTCCTGGGCTGGGGGGAGTCTGGATTGTCAGCCTTCCCCAGCCTTTTTGTTAAACTGGGCCACACACATTTTGGAAATCTATGGCCCGGTTTCCAAAAATCTTCCTAATTCATGATTACGAGTCAGTTATTTTCTTGGACCATCTTGGGCTTCTAAAGACAAAAGAGTTTTGTCTAAGCAGAAGCCACACAGGGTTCGAGAAAGCAAATTAGAGGAGGGAGACTGCAAGAACCTCAGTTGCTTCTCGATCTGTCATCAGTGGCCTTTTTCCACAGTTCAGGGCCTTGACTCATACTGCTCTGCCTAAAAGGAGGCCTCAGGTCCCCCTTAAGCAATGTTTTTCAACCAGTTTTAGCTCATGGCACACTTGAACCTATAGTTAAACTTTTGCAGCACACATAATGATCAAAAACAAATTTTATGACTCAGTGCGTATAGATAGCACAGTGGTTATGATGTACTGAGACTAGCGGGTTCGACCCTGGCCTGGGCCAGCGAAACAACAATGACAACTGCAACAAGAAATAGCATTGTGGTGGGCGCCTATAGTCCCAGCTGCTTGGGAGGCTGAGGCAAGAGAATCACTTAAGCCCAAGAGTTTGAGGTTGCTGTGAGCTGTGACATCACAGCACTCTACCGAGGGTGACATAATAAAACTATCTCAAAAAAATAAATAAAATATTAAGAAAAAAACAAGTTTTAAGAAAAGAATATACTTAATGTGCTTTGAACTTCTTTCAAAAATAATTCAATTAATGATCTTTAAAACTTCAGGGCACACCGGTTGAAAATCACTGCCCTAGAAAGTAGGAGGTAGCTTATATTTTACCTGTGTTTATTCATTCAACATCCAGTTTTAGAGCATATGCTTCATACCAGATCCTGATCTGGCACTAGAATTACAAAAATAGAACAGTGTTTCGCTCCCTACAAGGGGTTTGCTACCAGGGGCCACATAATTGTATTAAGGAAAAATCTGGCTGCACTCAATGGCTCAGCCTGTAATCCCAGCACTCTGGGAAGCCAAGTCTGGAGGATGGCTTGAACTCAGGAGTTCGAGACCAGACTGAGCAAGAGCAAGGCCCCATCCTTCTAAAAATAGAAAAATAACCAGGCACTGTAGTGGGCACCTGTAGTCCCATCTACTGGAGTCTGAGGGAGGAGGATCGCTTGAACCCAGGGGTTGGTTTGAGGTTATCTAGGCTGAGGTCATGGCACTCTAGCCTGGGCAACAGAGTGAGACTGTCTCAAAAAAAAAAGAAAAAAAGAAGGAAAAATCTGAGCATACGTTTCCAATGTGTATTTATATGTATGTGTGTTTTCCTATTTGACATACTAAATATGGGTAAAGCTAATTGCTTTCTTATAGTTATATTTTAAAAATAAGATATTTTCTTCCTACACCCCAAGGGATCATGAGCACCCCACTTGAAGAACACAAGTAATTCTGAGAAAGCAGATGGATCAGCTATAGTGCTCTAGAACCAAAAGGAAAATGATCCCAGCAGGCTTCCTGGGGGAGTCAGGGAGGGGTCCCCAGAGTGCAACAAGATCAGCAAGCTGACTGGGTGCCACCCTGTGATGATGGCATCATAGTAACTGCAGTTTCCCTTTCCAGGAAGAAAACAGATGTTCTTCTTTGCCAGTCCAGACAAATGGCCTTAAGTTCTTCATTAATTAATAGGAAGACAACAAATGTGCTGACTAAATTTGGAATCAGAGGCTTTTAAAGGTGAATTCTCCTCAGTAAGCTCTTATTGCATTTCTATTCCCTGTTTAGGGATAAGAGTGGCAATTGGATTTATGGTTGTGGCTTTCTTTTAATCTCAAAGAAACCTTCAAATGACTGCCTATATCATAACCCCTTCCCCAGGAGGATTCCCCTGCCCCGTTCATTGGACAGCTTGGCATCAAAAGGGTCAGATTTTTTGAAATGTTTGCAGATCAAGAGAGCAGCCTTAATCTAAGGACGGTTGAAACTAATGGTTCTCAAGCAGTGGTGTGCTGGTAAATGTTTAGCAGTCGGTTCTCAAAGTGGGAAGGAAGCCCTGATTTATGTGAGATGCCGATTTCAATAGTGTAAATATTCCCACCACAGCTAATTTCAAGCTACCATTGTGAAGTCACTGAACATGAAGTTGGGGACACATGCTATATAAAGACAAGAATTTACCTCAAGAGCATATATAATAGTGTAAAATGTAGCCAGATAATTAGGGAGTGATGTGTTTTGAGTATTATCTTTGTTTTTAGTAGAATCTGTGTCATTGTAAATATAGTTAAATAATGAATGGCTTATACAGCAAAATAAAAATCCTGAAAATTTAAGTCAGCTCTTACAAATTGGTATGAACCATTTCCAGCACACCACTGCTCCTTCTATGTTTTCAGTGAACCCCAAAAATGTCTGGGTGCTTTAAAAATCTGCCTTCTAATCCTCAGGGGCAGTGGCTTGCAGAACTCCCCAGGGAGTGAGATCCCTCGACCTCAGCTGCTCCCAGACATGTCCCATGGCACCACACTCCCAGCTCACACATACTCGGTTGGACACTGGTCACTTCAAACACAGTGACTCATCTAGGCACTCCCATCCTACCTCATCTCCAGACACCAGTTAAACCCCCATGAACACCAAAATTTCCCTGTGTCAGGAACCAAAGTGCCCTGCCTTGCTCCTTTCCAGGTGCTGGCCTAATCCCTGGTGTCAACATCAGACCTCATGCTTCTCAGGAAACAGATTTCCCTATCCATGGAACCAAAACTGAGACTTAAAAAGACAATCTCAAATGCAATGTGGGGTCTAATTTGAATCTTTATTCAAACAATTCAATTGTTTAAAGAAATTATTATGGGGCAATTTGGGAAATGCGAACATTGATTTAGTGATATTAAGGAATAATTGCTGTTTTTAAATGTGATAGTAATTTAGGGAAAAAAAGCAAATCAGACTTGGCACCTGTGGCTCAAGCAGCTAACGCACCAGCCACATACACCTGAGCTGGTGGGTTTGAATCCAGCCCCGACCCGCCAAAGCAATAATGACGGCTGCAGGCAAAAAATAGCCGGGCGTTGTGGTAGGCACCTGTTGTCCCAGCTACTTGGGAAGCTGAGGCAAGAAAATCACTTAAGCCCAGGAGTTGAAGGTTGCTGTGAGCTGCGATGCTCTACCCAGGGAGGCAGCTTGAGTCTCTGTCTCAGAAAAAAAAAAAGCAAATCAATTGTTTTTAAAGACAGGCTGACAAACTCCAGTCCCCTCTCCTGTTTTTGTAAGTAAAACAGCCATGCTCGCTCATTATGTGTTGCCTATGGCTGCTTGGAGAGCAGAGAGATATAATCTGGACGCAGAGCCTTGGATAAGGAGGTGCTCCAAAAATGCATACACACTTAAAGGAAGGAAAGAAATTTACTAAATTTGTAATACTCAAGTCACTTTTGACTTCTGCATTTACAAGAGGTGTTCAATGTGACTTGTATTCATCTTTTGTCAACAGTATGTATTGAGTATTACAATTTTCTTTTACTTTTATTTTTTGAGACAGTCTCACTTTGTTACCCTTGATAGAGTGTCGTGGCGTCAGCTTAAGAGATTCTCTTGCCTCAGCCTCCCAAGTACTGGGACTATAGGTGCCTGCCACAAGGCCCAGCTATTTTTTTTTTAGAGACAGGGTCTTCTCAGCCTCCCAGAATGCTAGGATGACAGGCCTGAGCCACCAGCCCAGCCAAAGATTACAATTTTAATACAGTTTTCTCCTTTCTCAAAATGTGTAGACATAGGCTCGGCGCCTGTGGCTCAACGGGCTAAGGTGCCAGCCACCTACACCTGAGCTGGCGGGTTCGAATCCAGCCCGGGCCTGCCAAACAACAATGACGGCTGCAACCAAAAAATGGCCGGGCGTTGTGGCGGGTGCCTGTAGTCCCAGCTACTT
>CAUYON010183475.1:0-19296 GCA_963573935.1 Arctocebus calabarensis | reverse complement strand
ATACATATACCATAGCTTACCAATCCATTCCTGGGTTGAAGGACATTTAGGCTGTTTCCACATTTTAGCAATTGTAAATTGGGCTGCAATAAACAGCCTAGTACAAGTGTCTTTATAATAAAAGTTTTCTTTTTTTTAATCTGGATAGATGCCCAGTAATGGGATCGCAAGAACAAATGGGAGGTCTAGGTTGGGATCTTTGAGGTTTCTCCATACTTTCTTCCAAAAAGGCTGTATTAGTTTGCAGTCCCACCAGCAGTGTAGAAGTGTTCCTTTCTCCCCACATCCACACCAGCATCTGTAATTTTGAGATTTTTTGATTCTCACTGGAGTTAGATGGTATCTCAGGGAAGTTTTAATTTGCATTTCTCTAATACTTAGGGATGATGAGCATTTTTTCAAGTGTTTACTGGCCATTACTCTTTCATCTTAAGAGAAGATTCTATTCATTTCTCTTCCCCATTGATGTATGGAATTGTTGGTTTTCTTCTTGTAGATTGAAGTTCTGTATAGATCCTGGTAATTAAACTTTTCAAAATGTGCAAATATCCTTTCCCATTGGGGAGGTTGTCTATTTGCTTTGGTTGTTGTCTCCTTGGCTGTACAGAAGCTTTTCAGTTTAAGTAAGTTGCATTTGTTTATTGTTGCAGCTGTTGCTATTGCCATTGCAGTCTTCCTCAAAAAGTCTTTCCACAGGCCAATATCTTCCAGTGTTTTTCCAATTCTTTCTTTGAGGATTCTTTTTGTCTCATGCTTTAAATTTAAGTCCTTTATCCATCTTGAATCAATTTTTGTGAGTGGAGAAAGGTGCGCATCCAGTTTCAATCTTTTACCTATGGATATCCAATTCTCCTAGCACCATTTATTGAATAGGGAGTCTTTCCCCCAGTGAATGCTCTTGTTTGGTTTATTGAAGATTAGATAGCTGTAAGTTGTTGGTTTCATTTCTAGGTTTTTTATACGATTCCAAGTATCTGTGACTATATTTTTGTCCTGGTACCATGCTCTCTTGACCACTATAGCCTTGTAATATAGCCTAAAATCCGGTATGGTGATACCCCTGCCTTTGTTTCTATTACTAAGAACTGCCTTAGCTATATGGTTTTTTTTTTGGTTCCATACAAAGCACAGAATCATTTTTTCCAGGTCTTGAAAGTAGGATGTTGGTATTTTAATAGGGTTGAATTGGTAAATTGTTCTGGGAAGTATAAACATTTTAATAATGTTGATTCTTCCCAGCCATGAGCATGGTATGTTCTTCCATTTGTTGAAGTCCTCTGCTATTTCCTTTCTTAGGATTTCATAATTTTCTTTAAAGAGGTCTTTCACTTCTTTTGTTAGATATATTCCTAAGTATTTCATTTTCTTTGGGGCTATGGTAAAGGGGGTTGTGTCCTTAATTAACCTCTCATCTTGACTGTTATTGGCACATACAAAGGCAACTGACTTGTGGACATTGATTTTATATCCTGAGACATTACTGGATTTTTTGATGACTTCCAAGAGTCTTATAGTTGAGTCTTTGGGGTTCTCTAAGTATAAGGTCATATCATCAGCAAAAAGGGAGAGTTTGACCCCCTCTGCACCCATCTGGATGCCCTTTATTTTCTTGTCTTGTCTAATTGTATTGGCTAGAAGAACTTCCAGCACTATGTTGAATAACAATGGTCACAGAGGACAACATTGTCTGGTTCCAGTTCTAAGAGGAAAAACTTTTAGTTTTACTCCGTTCAGTAAAATATTAGCTGTGGGTTTATCATAGATAGCCTCGATCAGTTTAAGAAATGTGCCAACTATACCTATACTCTTCAGTGTTATAATTAGAAAAAGAGGCTGAATTTTATCAATTTTTTTAAAATTGCTATTTATCAAGAGACATCAGCTCAAAATAACCAATATACTAAAACAGTGTATTTTGTGGCAGCATGTCCTAAATTTCTTTTTTTTTTCATGTTTTAAATTTCTTGAGGGTCTTTCAGCAAATAACTAAGAGAGAAAGGGAGAAAGAAATGTGATTATTTGGTAATTTTCAAGGAAACCCTGGCATCAAAACTTACAGAACAGGTGTTAGCAATTTGGAAGAAACCCAGGACAACAGTGCTTGTTTAAACTTCAGAATTATTCTGTCTAAAGTCTAAATAAGCACTCTTAACAAGTATAAATAACATGTATTTATATAGTTCAATTCGTACTATATTTTTTCTTAGTGGTTCATTAAATAATGCTAAGGTGTACAATCATTAACACGTTAGATGCAGTGAGTTATAGTATTAGGGCCAGCAGATGGTGGAATTCAGTCAAGGATAAAGATTTGCAAAAGAGTCTTCTCATTAAGAAATCAGTTCAAAATAAGGCTTATGTAATTTAAGTACCTAGAAGTAGACAAAATAAAATTTTATGAACTTTAAAGCTTTGCACAAAGGTTATAGCAAGTTGTTGCATGATTTCCATTTCATTCCCAGCATCCTTTTTGGCCAATATTCTTATCCTTAGAATCACCATCAATCTTCATGTATTAAAATAAGGATGGCGGTTATGACACAAGAGTATAGTCATTATCTTCTCATTAGCATTAAGGAAGATGAATTTATGCAAAAAGGAAGAGCTACACAAGGAAGAGTTTCATAAATTTGGCTTTAAAATGGCACATTAATGAGCAGAGAAAAGTCAGAAAAGCCTTTAGATTCTTCAAAGTGTACTAAAGTGATTGGCCGTAATCATGACATAGTAGATTCCTATAAAAATAAGACGTGGTTTCTCCACCCCCACCATTGCTATTAGTTTGGAACTAATATAAAAGATTAAAAAGGAACAAATCTTTCCAAATTTGAACAAAAAGGAAGAGGAATATGAATATTATTTAACATGTTAAACTTCTCTCTTTGTAATAGCTAAAACCTTGTAATTAAAGCTCATATTCTTTAACTTTAAATAATGAAATGTATTTATGTTCATATTTAGAAATAATAGTTATATTCATGTAATAGTTATATTCATGATTAAGCAAGTTATCTGTCTGTATTATCTCTTATTTTATAAATTTAAAAACATAAAAATGATTTTTAAAAAGAGAAAAGAGTTCCTTAGATTCCACCCCTGGATTCACCCCATGGCAACTCTCTGTATGATTTTCTTTGCTCTAGTTTTCCTATCAGGCCTGTCATTGTACTCAAGATTTGATTATGATTACCTTTATTTCATCCTTCTTTAGATTTCACAAATGATTTTCCTTTGCTGCGTTACGTCTGTAATTGTCATTTTCAAATAAATACCTATTGTGCTATTGTAGTATAATTTAATTAATTAATCTTGATTCTTCAACATTTTATTATTTCCAAATTTTTACTATCACATAAACATTTTGTGCAAAAATGTCTTTTATCCACTCTTTCTATTGCACTGAAATGAATTACAAAGAATTGTTATTTCAGGAGGTTTAAACATTTTAAGGATTCTAGCTAACTTTGGGCAACATTACCCAAAGTATACTACATATTTACATTGTCATTTATTTGGTTTTCAAATATTATTTATTTATAAGTTGATTCATTTATTTTGACTAATCCTAAAATCCTCCTCCTGCTTTGTGGATAATGATAGTAATGATTACATCACCATCAACGATAATAAATGTACAATTATGCCTTGTAGGTTTAGTCCAAAACATACAAAGCATGAATCTAAGCAATTTATATAGAGTTTTAATGGATAATTATAGACTTTGTATTCAAATGAAATTGTATTTGGTTCCTTGCTCTTGTACTAATTAACACTGAGACCTTGCACACAGTACTTAACCTCTTTCAGATAAACTTTTCCAATCATACTATGCAAATAGGGCTACAAATCTTACAGGATTGAGAGGATTGATTTCCATAGCACTTCCATTTAAAAAAATATTTTTTCTCTTCAATATTTCTAGAATATTTTCTAGCATGTTAAGTTGTCTGCTTTTCTATACAATATTACTTACTGAGTATTATCCTGCTCACCTATATTTACTGATATGTACTTTCCTGTAGTCTAAATTATAATAGTCAATTATATCTAATTCTGAACTCTATTCTTTTTCATTATTGAATTTTTAGAACAATACAATAAATAATAATTATTGCAATAAATTATGTTTCTTTCTTTTTTAGATTATAGTTTCTTTCTTGAATTTAAGTTTCTTATGTCTTTATTTAACTATATTATTTTACAGTCTTGATGATTTATTTTTACCATAAAATTTTAGAATTACATTGTTGAATTGCAAATTTAGTGTACAGCGCAGGATTCTGTTAATTTCAAGAGTAGTGATGCCGTTCAATATAGTGAAATTGTTAACGCTTTGTATGTAACATTTTCTCAATATAACACAGGCGCAGCAACCTTTCTAAAAGAGAGTGTTAGGAAGTTAGGAAGAGAGGATTACTTTTCAGGGTTTCCATTAGAGTTGGCTTAAACAAACTTTTGTAACGAGAACAAAACAGTGTGTCTGACTGTAGCTGCAAAATCAACTAACCTATTAATTCCAAGATCTTATTTGAAAAATATAAGATGTGAGTTCTAAAATGTTTATTACATTTTAATATAAAATTAGCAACTATACTTATTATCAGTAATATAAACATTTGTCTATGGAACCAGAAAGTGTCATTCATAGAAAAGAATGGGTAAATTTTATGACTAATGAATTAAATCCCATTTTAATTGAAATCCATTCCAATTTAATTAAATATACCCTGAGTGACATGATATTTAAGTGGCAGATAATGTTTCATTCTGTAAGAAAATGATTCACATAAATATTTAAGTAAAATGAAAGAACAAATTTACTTTAAATTAACGGTCCAGATTACACAGGAAAATTTTAATCTGTGTCTAATGTTTGTTAAATAATAATGGTAATTAATATTTTTAACATCGATTTTTTTCCAAAGTCTCAAAAAATAGATGTTAAAAATATTAATTACCATTATTATTTAACAAACATTAGATAGAGATTAAATTTTTTTGAAACTTTGGAAAAAAAAATAAGTTAACTGATGACTCCATATTGAGCCTCAGAGTTAAAGCATTCTATAATAAACGTACTCTTATTTGACAATGGGAATGTTACTTTTTTTGCATTGTTATTATTAATATTGCTTACTATTTCGATGCAGTAATCATCTGATTTCTTTTCTGAACGTATTTATCTTCTTTCATTCTTTTTGAGGTTTTTATTTCTAGTCCTTATTTTAAACACTGTTATTGTTATTAAATTTTAAGCCTTTTAATTCTGTGAAGGCAAAAAGTGGAAACCTAATAAACACATGTACATGTAAAAATTAAAAAAAAATAAATAACACTTGTCAACAATTTCAAAAAAACATATTTTTAACATTTAGCCCATCCTATATACTAGACATGTTCTAAATGTTTTATTTGTACTCATGTTATCTCAAATCAAACCTATGAGGAAGAAATGATTATCATCTCCATTTATAACTCAGGATACAAAGATTCAGAAAGAAATCTAAGAACTTTGGAGCAAATTATATAAAGCAACTATTTGAACATTGATTGTCTCAGAGTCTTCGTTCTCATTTTGCCGAAAACAATTAAATCTTTTTATGTCATAACCTTTCATCAGTTTTGTTTAGCAAATGTTTTTGATTATCTACAGCTTTGTAAATTTAAGTTGAAACACTTTATAGCATCTTGACTATATCAGCTAATGAGATATTCCCTATAAAAGATCAATAAGACTTGATAGGTTTTCTTATTCACGATTAAAAGCTAACCCTAGAAACAATGTGTGCAGTATGAATTAAAAATACAGCACACCTTTCAAATTTCACTTTTCAATTAAAAGTGCTATACATGATTATACATTATTGCCCTCATGTTCACAACATTTTTTGATTTAATTTCAAGAACGTATTTATATGCTTCTATAAAAACTGTATCAGTAAAGGTCTATATAGGCTATAAGATAATGTTTTAACCTCTATTCTTTCAAAACCCAAAGTAAAACAAAGCAATAATTTTCAACTCAGTACGTAAGCAAGAGGCTGTCCAGCTGGCTTTTGCAATAGTGAACACAGACTTAATCTTTCCAGGGTGAGGAAGGATGGTTGGCAGTGTAAACAAATCTTCATTTTGGGGAGCCTACAGGAGCTATGAAGTTAACTATACATGTTACTTGGGCACCATCTATTGGAAATAACAAGCAACTCACCGTTGATTTGTGTATATAAGAGATATTCCAGAGAACCCCTGCTATAACTTCACTTCTTGTTAAGGCCTTCAAGCAGTAGAAATTCCTTTCTTCTTCCTAATCAGAATTAATTGTCCAACTAGCACATTCTTCCCCTTTTTTTGCCTGTTGATTTACTAGCGAGTGGCCAAGTGTGGGCTCAATTCTCCATTTGATGGAACAGTATCACTATGCCCCTGGTACAAGCAATACTCCTTTAAGAACCAAGATTACTCAATTTGCAGAACCCAAATCCTGGGGGCCATGAGTTCTCTCCCACTGTAGTGTGAAAGCAATCATAGACGATAGTAATGTAATGAATGTGGCTGTATTATTAAGGTAAAAGTTCACTTAAACAATAGGCAGCAGGCTGGAGGTAGTCTATGGTTCATAGTTTATGGACCCCTGATAAATACATGACTTAAAACTTTATAGTTGTCAATAAGTTCGGCTCTCTGTTAAGTGCTCTTGTTTGTATGATAGTAGATAGATGGACATATAGAGGGATAAACAGAGAAAGATAGTTACATTTGATAGTTGCATTGTGTGATTAGTCCAATCTCTTTAATGACTTGTGTTTCTGCTTATTCTTTCTATTATATTATAAAGGTATGTAAATCTCTCCTTAAAATAGTAAATTTTTCTGTTTCTCTTTGTTTCTTTGGCAATTTTTTTTTTGCTACATGTCTTGAGGATATGATAATGCCTACATTAGATTTCTATCAAACTAGTAAATTGAAATTTGCATTATTTTCAAGAACCCCTTTATCTCATATAATAATGTTTGCTTTTAAATCTGTTTCCTACCTAATGAATGCAAACATTATAACCTAATTGTACCCTCATATTAATCTGAAATAAAAATATATAAATAAATAAAATCTGTCTATTGATATTAATAGTGTTACAACAGATAGTTGATTGGTTTACTTGGTTTACATTTTTATACTATCATTTTTCTATCTGGTTGCTTTCAACATTTCAGTGTCCTTTCCCAGGATTTAGCTCTCTGTAAAGAGCCTATAGTTGGACTTAAAATAACACAGTGTGGAATTTTATTTATCTAGAACTTTTATATTGCAAGTTATTAATGATGTATTTGAGTTTAAATATATCCTCTTATGCCATTTTTTTTCTGTCTGTTACATGCTTCTTTCTTCCTCTTTTATTGAATTCTTTTAGACTGATTTGACATCTTTTGGTATTCATCCCTTCCCACTTTACTCTTCTGGAAATTATAAACTCTGTTTCTATTTTCTTAGTATGTACTTTGGAAATTATAAATTGATACTTAGCTAAGCAAAGTCCAAAGTTAATCAACATCTTTATTATCCTCTTGTACAATACAAGAAAACTAGGGATTATTTCCCTTCCTGACCTATATGTTATTTTTTCATATATAATATTATATCTTTTTATTCTTAGCAAGACATATTTATTATGGTTAATATGGTTAATGGCTGTTTAACCATATATTAATCACTTCTTAGTTTTTCCTTTTTACTTATATATGGAAATTTATATCAAGGATCATTTGTTGAATGAATAAATACAAGAATAGTATGAATATTATAATGAGCTTAAAGTAAACATTACATGAAATTTCTTTCTTTGAGAGAAACTTTAGGAAATTGAAGAAAGTGCTTTCCTGTTACCTGGGAGGTAGGTTATTCTTTTACTCTTTGATCTACAAAAGATCAAAGAGATCCATCCTAATCTAAGATCTTTCCACAAATCTCTGAAATTATGCTCTAAAAGTAGGCTTTCTCAAGCCAACTAAAAATCTCTACCATGTTAAGTAAAATTGCTGTATTGATGATGCTGGCAGCTACTTTTGCCTGTCTAAATTGTCTTAACCTGGAACAAATATTTCCCACTGTCTTCTTCCAAGTAGAAGTATTTCTTACATACGAATAAAGAATAAAATATTAAAAACTGAAACTCCTTTTAGGAAAAAGAGATTTTGCTTGAATAAGATTAATCTTGTATGACAATTTCATATTTCTATTTTTCCATAATTGATTTTGAAATGCCAACACAATCAGTGTTAAAATCTTGTGTGACATTTAGCTATACAGTTACATTATTTAGTAAGACCTTAGTCATTAACCATGTAAAGTCTTATATCACTTATTTTTATATCACATTTGGCCTTTTATGCTAATTTTACAGTAATCTCACATGAACTTTTCAAGTTGTATTTTTGCCATTGTAATTGTTATGACACAAAAATGTACAGGAATAGTGCATATTTAGCCAAGTATAATGCAATTTATTTTAATTTTAGGTGATTTCTTTTTTTTTTTTTTTGTAGAGACAGACTCTTACTTTATCACCCTCGGTAGAGTGCCATGGCATCAACACAGCTCATAGCAACCTCCAACTTCTGGGCTTAGGCGATTCTCTTGCCTCAGCCTGCTGAGTAGCTGGGACTATAGGCTCTCGCCACAACACTCGGCTAGATTTTTTTGTTTTTTGTAGTTCAACCGAGGCCAGGTTTGAACCCACCACCTTTGGTATATGGGGCCGACGCCCTACTCTTTGAGCCACAGACACTGCCCAATTTTAGGTGATTTCTATTTAAATCAATAATTAAATTACATAGGAAAGAAAAAAAAGTTTCTACAACAGAAAAATATCTGTTAAACCCACTAAAATTGAAGAAAAAGATTGTCAGAATACATAAGTACTTATGAAAGATGTAAAAAGTGCTCAAAACTTACTCTCCCAATCAAAATATAAAAATGTATTAGAAAACTAATTTAGATCAACACATTCATAGCATTAAAAAGTTGTAAAGCTTTGTAATTAACTGTATAAAACATTGCTACTTTCTATGCCTGGTACGCATGATTCTTCCTCACAATAACACACTAATTTTCAAGAGGTCGGCATATCACACAAACATTGGCAGACAAGAGACTTTAGGGTAGGATTTTTTTTGGCTGTGCTTTAACTGCAAAGAGCTGCTTTTCCTTTTTTGGCAACATATTGTTGGATGTATGTTTCTATGTATCAGTATTCATACTTCCCATAATAAATGTGGCAAAGATTTGTATTAAGGAAGGCATTTGTAGACTCTAAATCATGAAAACTGAAACATTTACTAAAACCTTAACACTGCTTACTTCAGGAATCTTAGATGATAATTATTACTGCAACTGGTCATACAGATATAACAAAAGACTAAAAAATTATAATTTGATAGATATCAAAAAAGCATATCATAAAAAGTTAATGTCTAATTCTAAAGTTAGCACTGTCTGTCTGGGTATGGTGACTCATGTCTGTAGTACTAACACTTCAGGAGACTGACACAGGTGGATTATCTATGCTCAGGAGTAACACAGCAAGACCGTGTCTTCAGAAAAATATTCCCTTCATTATAACAGTTGTTATTGTGAAATCAACAATAAGTCTGTGCTTAATTAAGGTTTAAGCTCAAGACATTTTTTACCTAACATCAGTAACAAGACAGCAGGTCTTCATTAATGACTCATCTATTATTTTATTTATTTATTTATTTATTTTTTAGAGACAGAGTCTTACTTTGTCGCCCTTGATAGAGTGCTGTGGCATCACGACTCGCAGCAACCTCCAGCTCTTGGACTTAGGTGATTCTCTTGCTTCAGCCTTCTGAGTAGCTGGGACTACAGGTGCCCGCTACAACATCCAGCTATTTTTATTGTTGTTGCAGTCTGACCAGGGCTTGGTTCAAACCTGCCACCCTTGGTATATGGGGCCGGTGCCCTATTCACTGAGCCACTCATCTATTATGTTTTAGAGAGGTGGAGACAAATGTTAATTATCTGCAAACAGTATGATAGTCTACTAAAGAAAAAAAATCTCAAGATTATATCACAAATATGTTAGAAAGAGTGAGGTAATTAAAGTGGATGGAAAAATATAAATAGATGAAAACCAAGATTTTCCCTTTGTAATATAAAAAGTGGAAAATATAACTGAAAAATATATTACCAAATAACACCAAAAAATATAAAATATTCAGGTCCGCAAAAATTAAGCTTAAATAAAAGAAGAGACATGTTATGTTTCTGACAAGATGTACAAGATCACATATTTGACTTCCCAAGTATTTTTACTATATATAAGTTCAAATTAAATTACAAATAAGAAAATTTATAAAAAATAATTCATCCAGTAAACTAAAAGGATGAGTGTAGCCAAACGAAAAGAAGATTAATGAAAGTGGACTTGTACTGCTACATACTAAAATGTAAAAACATAGATACTAAGGTTGTATCGTACTAATGTCATGGTTTTCAACCAGATGCACTTTTGCCTCTCCCCAAGAAGACAGGGCAACATCTGAAGACATTTTTTGTTGTCAGAATGCAGCGGGGAGGAAGTCTGCTATTATCATCTAGTAGGGAGAAGCTAGAATCTGGATGTTGCAAAACTGTCTGCAATGCCTGTTTCTCTTTCAAAACTTCACTTAGGAACGACTGAGTCTGAGAACTGTTAAATCACAAGGGTAAGATTATTTTATTTTCATCTGTGGGACTTTAATTTCCAGTAATTTCTCTTAGTGTCCATTAATTGTTTTTAGTTTGTAAGGGGATAATGTGGTTAGCCAGTTTCTCTCTAGAAACATCACAAGGGAATGTATTCAAGTAGGGGGCTCCTTTATTGGCTTTTTGTTGCTGAAGCATTTGTGAATTTTATGTTGGCAGTATTTTAATGTGATTTGATGTCATCACATCTCCCCTTCTTGGTCCATATTAGCTACCATAGCTGCGCAAAATGGGAAGACGAAGTCGGGACCTGTAATTCTAAATTCCAATTCCAATTCCTTGAACCCAAATGAAGGACAGAACTTAAAACCCCAAAGTGAAAAAAGTACCAAAGAATCTCTCATTCTAAAACACAACAGAAACTGCTAGCAGAGGTTCGTGGGGGGACCTTTAAAAGAACTATGGAAAACTAGTTAAATTTGTGAGCATTGCTTCCCTGTAAGGACAGATCTTGGCACTGCTTTTCTAAGCAGAAAAACGTTCTGTGGAGCAGACACACTTTCCTAGAACTGTAGTGTCACATTAGTGCAGGGCAGATGGGGTGGGGAGAATGATGCAAATGAAATCCCTAGGGCTTCAATTTGTTAATAAATAAGTTAGGAAATGTGGACGAATAGGTTTCATTGATCCAGTACACACATCTCCGAGTACTAAACTCTGACCCGCGGTGCTTACTGGCAACAAAGAGTCCAGTCTTGTTCCCCCACATTGCTAATTATCTTCTCTTCCCTCACTTTTTCCTTCTATTCATTTCCAGGCAGTTCTGCTACTAAGGCTTTTTACTTTCACTAGTTTCCTGCTAATCACTGCCCTCTGGTGGCTTCTCCAGCTATTTTTCTAAATAAAGACCCCGACCTAATGGATATTCAAGTGTTAGTTTTAAGATTAATTTTTTAATTCTTTTTCGAACTTTTCACTAGTTACAGGCTAAGCTAGTTTTCAGCACAATTTTTAGATGACTTTATTTAGAAATGTGTTTAAATTCTTGAGGAATTAGAATGATGCTAAGGATTTTTTTTTTTTACTTACAAAAGATGTTAAGTATGTTTTTTATATTTTTGAAAAACATAGCTTTTCTAAAAAGACATTATCTGTCAATGAAGAATATCAGGTAAAAATATCCTCTGACAGGTTGATTGACCTTGTCAATAGAGCTGCTTCCACCCTCTATTAACAATCAACAACACAAAATACATGCAGAAAAGCACAGGTAGGCACTTGTGAATAAGGAAACAGGATTCAGGGTAAACCCAGGGATGGAGCAGGGACCCAGGCATGAATCACAGAGGTGACGGGTGGCATGACAGTCAGCCAGGGCCCATGATGTTTCCCTCAGTGAGGGACTAGATACGTGGTGGTAATCCATTAAGATCATAATACCACATTGTTAATGTTTTTTTCCATGTTTAGATATACAAACACTACTACATTGCCTACAATATTCAGTTGAGCAACCTTGCAACAGAGGCTTGTAGCCAGGGAACATTTAGTGTAGGGCTGTGTTAGGCCATTAATATTTAGGTCTGTGTAAATGCAATCTATGATGTTCACACAACAGCTAATTCACATTTCTCAGAAGTATCTCATTGTTGAAACATAACATAGAGCATAGGGAGAGAAGGGAACCAGGACAAGGAGACATGTTGATCAGTCTTAACGTAAACAGATGCCCTTGACTCTGGGCCCTTTACCACAAGCTTGATGTTCACAGCTCCTTGATTAAGGTTGTCAGAGTGACGTTTGATTTTGCTTAATAGATCGTTAAATGCTTGTTACTCTACACAGGATTTGATAATTTAGAACAAAAAGAAATTTTCCAGACAAGAATTGTATGGATTAATAGCCAAATTTTATATTTAAGTTTTTTTTTTTTTAAATAAAATCCTAAAGGAAAGTCAATGGTTGGAATTCAAGAGGAACAGTCGTGCTTTTTGGAAGTAGTTTTTGTCTTTATAGTTCTTAGGGCTGGAATGATTTCCTTAGCCTTCTTTTGAAGTCTTCTAGGAAGGATTGATAATTCGATATAACCATTGTGTACTCATTTCTACCATTTATCTTCTCGAAAAGCTGCAGGATTGCAATGTTACAACCCTCAGACACATGCAAAATATATATTTGCCTTTTCTATTTCTCATTACAAAAATGAATTTGGGGAGCTATTTTAGACATTGTTATATTCATGATAGCAAAGGGGATAACAAATCAAAACATTAATGTTGTTTGTGCATGGAGAAAACTGTAGAATAAAATAACATTGTCTGTGGAACACGTGAGCACGAATTCCTCCCTCATCGATATGATATGAAGAGAGTTCCTTCGGATTTTCTAAGAAGAATTTTAACTCATTATCCCTGTGGCCAACTGTCCCTGAAGATTATAAGGAATATATTGGTATAATAAATATATAGCCCTTACAATCTGAATATGCTGGTTTGATAATGGATGAGCAGTTGAAGAAAATGTTATACATTTCTTTTCTCCTAATCATATTTACTTTTCTTTTCTTCTTCTTTTTTTTGAGACAGAGACTCAAGCTGTCACCCTGGATAGAGTGCTGTGGCATCACAGCTCACAGCAACCTCCAATTCCTGGGTTCAAGCGAGTCTCCTGCCTCCACCTCCCAAGTAGCTGGGACTACAAGCACCCGCCATAACGCCCAGCCAAATGACGTTGCAGCCGTCATTGTTGTTTGGTGGACTTGGGCTGGATTCGAACCCGCCAGTACATGGCTGGCATCTTAGCCCATTGAACCACAGGCGCCAAGCCCTAATCATATTTTCTACAGGGTAATATATTAAAAGTCATCCTTGCACAGATATCCTGAACTGGAGAATTACAAGAATATCAATTATCTGTTCCAATAGACAAACAGGCACAGAGATATGAAATAATGAACATAGCTGTAGCATATCCTTGCTCTAACATCAAAAACTATTAAACTGTGCCACTGTGTTGAATGTTTTCTCATTCTTGAGGAGCAGAGTTTTGCTTTAAGTGTTTGTATTTACTGAATGTCAGTCTGTTTCTATGTGTGTTTTTATAATTACAACTAGAACTCTTACAATGAATGTGGTATATCAGTTTTTGTAGTCCAGAGGGAAAATAATATTTATTAAGCATTTACAAAGTGTCGAGAATAATCTCAGTACTTTAACCTTAATATGTGAGATAGATCATTGTTTCCCACATTGCATATGAAATTGTACAAATTTTGCTGGTCCATGATTCTATATTTAATATGGATTGAATGTAGATTTCATACTTTTGGTTTCACAGGAAAAAGAGTAAAGGATCTATTATATACAGAATTTACGAGAGCTAGAGCATTGGTAATTTCTTTTCTTTTTTTTTTTTTTAATTGTTGGGGATTCATTGAGGGTACAAGAAACCATGTTACACTGGTTGCATTTGTTGGGAAAAGTCCCTCTTACAATCGTGTTTCTGAAAATATTTTAAATAATAATATAAGTCAAATTAAATCCTTGCAGTCAAATGATTGATCATTACACATTTGATTTCAGTATTACATATTAATAAACATTTATATCTTCAGGTGAGTGTTAAGAAGAGTTAATATCAAGTCTACTTAATTCGAACGTACTATATCACCCCAGAAATTATGGTGATTGAACAGATGAATTTATTTCAGAAAAGAAGACTGCCATTACATCACTAATGTGATCTTTATAAGATGTTTAGATTTTCTTTTGCGGTATTTTGAAAATAAAACAAATCTTTTCTATGGTATTTTTCCCTCCACCTGCTTGCTTTAGTTTCCTTTTTTACATCTCATGAATAAAAAAGTGTTATTTAATGGCATCTTGTCTTTTGAAGAAAATAACTCTAGTTAATCAGTCTCACTTAACTACTAAGATAGCCAGTAGTAGAAATGGAAGAAAATAAAACTGAAAACAGTATGCCGTATAAATTTGCCATGCCAGTAAATTTGTCTGAATCTGGAAAACTGTGTTCCAAACTGCCAGGCTGAGGGAGGTGAGAGGCCAATTGGGCCAGCCGTGGAAAGTGGCAGGTTATCGTCTTTCAATCCATTGCTGTTTTCTTCCTGTATCAGAATCTGAAGATCTTTACCAGATAGAAAACTTGACAGCCATTCCTCTGTTTCCTAGATGTTACTTTTCTATATAAACATCTACATCCCAACTCAATTCTTTCCACATTGAATTAGAGACTGATATTTCTATCTTATTTGTATGAAGACATATATAAGATAGAAAACAGGAATTACCCCCAAACCAAACTGGTGGGCCGAGCACAGTGGCTCACACCTATAATCCTAGAACTCAGAGAGGCCAAGGCAGGTGGAATGCCTGAGCTCTGGAGTTTGAGACCACCTGAGCCAAGGGAGACACCCTCTCTACTAACTCCCCCTCCAAAAAACAAACAAACAAACAAAAAACTGGCTGGGCATCATGATGGCCACCTATCGTCCCAGCTACTTGAGAGGCTGAGGCAAGAGAATTGCTTAAGCCCAAGAGTTTGAGGTTGCTGTGAGCTGTGACATCACAGTCGTCTACCTAGGATGACTGAGTAAGATTCTGTTTCAAAAAACAAGAAATAAAAAACAAAAACAAACTGGTGGTGGTAGCTTAATCTTTTCTGCATGGTGTAATGCCTACAAGTAAAGCAGTAGAAACAGGAATGGGTGAATGCAGGAGAGTCCACAGATCTATGGGCATTATCTGGTCAGAATGTTAAAAAACACAGATGGTGAATGTAGAGAGAGCTCATCTCACTTTTCTAGTACCCAAATTGATGAAAGCCTTCTATATAAGGAAAAAGCACATGAATTCAGCCTGTGCTCTTGACACAACGTTCTTTTTTTTTTTTTTAGTCAGTCTTACTCTGTTGCCCTGGGTAGAGCATCATGACATCATAGCTCACAGCAACCTCAAACTTTTGGGCTTGAGAAATCCTCGTGCCTCAGCTTCCCGAGTACCTGAGACTATAGGCCCTCACCATGACTCTCAGCTAGTTTTTCTATTTTTAGTAGAGACCGGGTCTTACTCTTACTCAGTCTGGTCTCAAACTCCTAAGCTCAAGGGATCCACCCACCTCACCATCCCAGAGTGCTAGGATTACAGGCTTGAGTCACCGTGATTGGCGAGCTAACCCCCAAAAGAGTTCATCCTTCTAAATCCATTCAGTCTTGGAAACGCATGTTATTACATAATTCATTACCAACCAGCAATGTGCACAAAGGTGTCTAGAGCAGTACTATTTACAAAAGTGAAAAATGTTCAGATACCTAACAATGAAGTAACGAAGTGATATTGTGAAATGTGTTTCCTTAGCCTGCATCAGCCCACAGTTCTCACAATCTCTATTTTGTTCTTCACAGCAGTTGGTCAGTGAAGACTGAGATTTTTGAAATTGAAATAGAGGGTGGACGTAAAGTTTATGTGCAATTTAAAATAGTTTAACATAGTAAACTGCACACTAACCCTGTATGGACACATTGTCACTTTTGGTAATGGGACAATCTTTTTTTTTTTTACATTTTTTAAGACAGAGTCTCACTCTGTTACCTTGGGTAGAGTGCTGTGGTATCATAGCTCACAGCAATCTCGAACTCTTGGGCTCAAGAGCTCCTCTTGCCTCATCTTGCCTCAGCCTCCTTAGTAGCTAGGATTAAAAGTATGGGCCACCAAGTGCAGTTAGTTTTTTTATTTTTAGTAGAAATCAGTTCCCACTCTTGCTTAGGCTCATCTTGAACCCTTGGGCCCAAGCAATCCACCTGCCTCAGCCTCCTACAATGCTAGGATTACAGGCAAGAGCCACTGCGCCAGGCCAAGGACATAGTCTTAGACATGGGGTCATGTCTCCAGACCAAGGAGTCCTTCCACCTGTCACCCAAGCCAATCAACAGAGAAGCAGATGAGAGATGAACAGTTTCACTTTTAGTTACAGAAAAGCCAGCGATTCCAGAGAGCAGCAAGGCTGTCTCCCCCAAGCACTAGCTCTGCTCCCTCTTTCCCTTTGTTCCTCTTTATTCTCAACAGCTGCAATGTTATTACAGGCCAGATTCCCTCCCATAGGTTACAAAGTTACACAGGATTTTCCTATCTTAAAGTAGTTATATCTTTCAAGCATTTTTATCCTAGATTAAATTTATAGTGAGTCAACAATTCACTGGGTGCACAGAGTGCCCTGGGTCCTTGGCTGGTACCATGGAGTCCAGTTCCCTAAATTATCTATGCTAGCAGCCTTGGACATGAAAAACAATCTCCCCATGTCAGCAGGTAGGCCTGACCAGCAGCGCCTTGCATGAAATGCCATTCAGGTGAACAGTGGCTGGTAACAGGGGTGAGTGTATGAAGTAGAATAAGAGTTGAGATCCCTAGAGAAGAAGAGTTCAAGAGTGTGAGGGCTGAGCAATTTGGAAGGATCAGCTATGAGCAAATTGAAATCACTGAGAATTTTGGCAGTGACAGTGCTGAAAAGACTGATGGTGAGCCATGAGTCAAATTCAAGAAATGGGAGCTCTGCAAATGATACAACCGGAGGATGTGACAGGTGATACTTTCCAAGGGCAGGGAGAAGGAAGAATGATCTGAAGGTGACAATGTTGGGTAAAAGGCAATACCTCCTCCAGGCTGTGTTGAATGGGGCAGGGGAGAGGAGCCCCGGAGAAAATGAGCAGCACTTAAGAGAGTTACAAGGGAAGCAGTGTCCTCAGGAGAGAATGTAGTTTGAGTAAGATTAGGAAGGTAAGAAGGCAGAGTAAGGAGATAGAAGATTTTGCTGTTAAGTGACTGTTAAGTTCTAGGCCAGAAACTGGATGGATCAGAGTAGGGGTCCCCCATATCTTAGGCTGCCCATGTTCTAGGAGATGGGGGATGACCTAACGTGTTTTTAGCAATAACTAAAGTAAATAAAGACAAATACCAGGCTCGGCGCCTGTGGCTCAATGGGATAAGGCGCCAGCCACGTACACCTGAGCTGGCGGGTTCAAATCCAGCCCGGGCCTGCCAAACAACAATGACGGCTGCAACCAAAAAATGGCCGGGCGTTGTGGCAGGCGCCTGTAGTCCCAGCTACTTGGGAGGCAGAGGCAGGAGAATCGCTTGAGCCCAGAAGTTGGAGGTTGCTGTGAGCTGTGATGCCACAGCTCTCTATCCAGGGTGACAGCTTGAGGCTCCTTATTAAAAAAAAAAAAAAAAAAAAAGACAAATACCAGAATAACATTGATCTTAATGGTCTTAAGGGAAATAACAAGGAAGAGGCTTTGAGAACAGGATTCAAGTTGCAGGGAAGGAGTGTTGAGTCTTTTGCCAGGTACAGAGATACGGAGCTTCTTTACTCCTGTTAAAGAGACCACAGAGGCCAGACGAGGAAGGGTTGTTTTGTCACACACGCCTGTTCTTCTGGTGAAACTCCCAGATAATGCAGTGTTGAAAAAATTCAGTACTTGGATTTAACCACACAACAGGCATAGTTTCTAGGCATCCACCTAGATTCTTCTTTAATAATTTCAGGAAACATCGGAGAGCCTGATATCACTTAGACATTTGGATTTAGAAAGCCTGAGAATACAAAGCTGGATCTGTGTGACAGTTGCTGTGAGTAAATAGGGGGAATTTAGAAGGAAGATGGAGAAAAAAAAAAAAGCTCTTTTGTCTGCCTGATATGTTAAATGAAAAAAAAATAGGTATTTATTTTATTTTATTTTATTTTTAGTTTTTTATTTTTTTGCAGAGACAGAGTCTCACTTTATTGCCCTGGGTAGAGTGCCGTGGCGTCACACTGCTCACAGCAACCTCCAGCTCTTGGGCTTAAGCGATTCTCTTGCCTCCGCCTCCCTAATAGCTGGGACCACAGGCGCCCGCCACAGCGCCCGGCTGTTTTTTTGTTTTGCAGTTCGGCGGAGTCTGGGCTTGAACCCGCCACCTTCGGTATATGGGGCTGGCGCCCTACTCGCTGAGCCACAGGAGCCGCCCCACGTGAGAGTTTTGACTTACTTCACTGGCAACTCTCCTCTCCTCTCCATTCCCATCTCAGCAAATGATCCTGCTCCTTGCTCGTGGAGAATTCAGATAACTAATGTCACAGGATGGGAAAATGCCTTCAACTCCCTGTCATCACACTTACAAACTTCTTGCATCTTCCCTCAGCCTTTCCTTCTACTCTGGATATAACAGGAGAGGTGGTCCCTTCTGGGAAGGGCTCTCAAGCCCACCCCAAGCCTCCCAAGCAACTTCCTTCTACCATAACTACTCCTCCCACAACATCAATTTTTATCTCCAAAATATGATTCCTCCCATAATATCTTTTTTTTTTTTTTTTTTTTTTTTGCAGTTTTTGGCCCGGGCTGGGTTTGAATACGCCACCTCCGGCACATGGGGCCAGCATCCTACTCCTTTGAGCCACAGGCGGTGCCCTCATAATAGCATTTAAACATTCTCCAATCTCTCCCTTAAAAATTCTCTTTTGACAAGCTAAGGTTACTTTGGTTACTCTCTTTTGCTGTTATAAGGAAAGACTTATATTTATTCACTTCTTTCTGATTCCATTCTC